>SNQJ01S0047027.1:117024-148387 GCA_010110895.2 Picea sitchensis | reverse complement strand
TGTGGATGAGGCCGTAAGCCTTTCGGCGTTCACCAGCCGCGGGGTGAACGCCGAAAGGCTTACAACCTCTCCACGACCACAACAATTTTAATAACCTTTTAAATTTTAAAACTAACCTTTTAAATTTTAAAACTAAAATTTTAATACTAAAATTTTAATACTAAATTTTTTTTTTATTTTTAAAACAACCATTCGGAGCTTACCTGCGAACCCAAGCGAACTGCGAACTCTGCACGACCTCTCCACGACCACGACCACCGCGCTCGACGACCTCCACGACCACCTCCCGCGCTCGGCAAACTCTGCGAACTCTGCGAACTCCCGCGAACCTCACAAATTTTCCTCCCGTGAACCTCACAAATTTTCGAAAACCTACTACGCTCGATGTGTGGGTAATATATAAACACTCTTTCGGCCGAAAGATAGTTCGGCTGAAAGATTGTTCGGCCGAATAATATTTCGGCCGAACTACTTTTCGGCCAAAAAATTATTGCCGGAAAGAAAATATCCGGCCGACCAATTTTCTACACGCAAATCGAGGGGGCGTTTATTGCACCGTTCGATTTGACGTTTATTTTTTTCGACCGAAATATAGTTCGGCCGAAAAATTATCTTTCTGTCGAATTTTTTTTTTAGTTCGGCCGAAAAAACGTTTTTGGAAATTTTGGAAACCCGATTGTCACGAAAGTGTAACCCACCTTCGTGGTTCCACCCTATTAGTAGGATTCACTTCACATGGATGATAATATCTCTCTTCTATCAAAAATCTTGGTTTCATTAAATTTTAATGTTCATCAAAAGGAGAATCAGTCTTATGTTTCTTATTGGTAAGTCGAAAGGAAATTTTATAGATGGTAAAGCCATGGCCACATGTTTTTACTCTTATGGTGTTCCTTGATAGCTGAAATAGTATATTTAGAGAAAGATAGACAAAAATATGATTATGGAAAGAAAATAAATAGATCCATAATATGGAATAACAACCATGAGAAAACCTTTGTTGATATTAAAAAATGAGAGAAATGCTCACTTGCCTCTTGAATGGGAAAGCCTCAAAATGAGTAGAGCTCCAATTGAAATAATATTCTCTTGGCATTTGATTACATAACCTCTCCTACTATATATAGTTTTTAATAGATCAAAACTCAAACCACCTAGTAAACCTCCATTAATGATGCCTCAACCAATGATTGGTGGATATTCTTTAATGAATCCAAATTACGTTTATTGATTTGATACTTTACTACCTCATGGGCCCTATTGACTAGAGATGGCCCCAATACATTAAGTAACAACAAGTTCTCCTAACCAGGGGAGTTAGTATGGGACCCTAACATGCCCTCCCCCTTACAAAGGAACATTGTCCTCAAGGTTGGAGATGGAGAAATTGGTGGAGAATTTATTTTGGTTCTAATGTAGCATATTTGGGTTGTGTATCCTTCCATTGGATCAAAAATTTCATGGATAGTGTTCTAGCAAAGATGGTGCTCAAATTTATCCAAAACAACCTCACATTGCAACCAAATGAAACCCTCATTTCCCAGTTCGATAAGTCCATTTTGAAATTTGTAATTGGACTCGACCACTTTATTTAAGAACGACGCATGAAAGAATGGGTGGATATTAGAATAATTGGGGAGAGTTAATTTGTAAGCCACTGGGCCTATAAATTTTAGTATATTATAAGGTTTGTAAAACTTAGGGGTTAACTGCTTCTATCTCTTCTTCTTGAGTGATGTCATCTTATATGGATAAAGATGCAAGAACCCCTGATCCCCTTTTTCAAAGTGTCGTTTAGAGTGATGTTGATAGGCTCATTGCTTCATGTAGTTTTGGGTCAACACCTAATTATCCTTGAGGGTATTAAGAACATTAGAATGGGTTTTTAAGGATTTTTCCACCTCTAGAACCTTAGAGAGACTCAAGAAGAATGATATCACTAACGGGGAATTTTTTCCATTGAATACCTAAAAGGGGGTCATTTTAGTAGCACCACAAAATGTGGTATTGTACCACCATTCAAATAGGGGTAACCACCAGATCCATTTGGATTGTTGGTTAAAAGAGAAACAAAATAAACAAGATTCCAAACACTTGTTGACTACTTTCTATTGGGGATTGGGTGTAACCTAATAGAAAACAAATAAATAGAACTGCATATATTCGAAGAGGAATAATTTTCAAAGATAACAGGTGGTGTCTAAAGATACTGTCATAACACTTAAGCACAACACATTGCGATCATAACATCATAGTGCATATTGAACAAACACCTCATTTTCAATATTGACGTACAACACATTTTTATTGCTCATAGGTGATGACCCATAGGATCTACTATTTATAGCCTAAATTCATAAACAACTTCCTTGGAATCAAGAAGATCTTGTCCACATACAACCATATATGGTTAGATTTGACTCCGTAAAATATATATTTTTTAGTCGGCTCGAAAAGGGTGCTTGAACCAACCATTCATGCATCTATCTAGTAGTTGATTTCTTGGTTGGTTGACTGTCTGAACAATAGGCTTGTCGACTACTCAATCAGCTAATGTATATATTTAGTTCATCACCTAACTGACTATTTCCATATGTTGGTTGACCGAATGATTCTAGGAGAAGTGTGATGAACCATTAATACCTGAGGTTCCTACACCCCCTATCAACACACGACTCTATATATTCAAGAGGTGAAATTAAGTTAACACGACACCCCCCCCATAATTTTATTTTCCTAAAGCCAAAGCATCGAACAAACTTTGATAAACTTAGTTTCAGAAAAATGCTTTGTAAATATATCATCAATATGATAATCTATTATGTAATAAACAAGAGAGACAAGGTTCTCATGAACCAATTATCTCAAATAGTGAGCATGGATCTCAACATGTTTCATCTTACTGTGTGCAACAGGTTTGTCAACAACTTGAATGACACTTTGATTATCACACTAAAGTGTAGTCAAGGTATGTACATGAAATCCAAGTTCACCCAAGAGTTGGTGAATCCATATTTCTTATGTACCTACATGAATGGCACCAAGATATTCTTCTTCTATAGTTGAAAGAGAGGCTACCTTATTTTTCTTGCACGACCAAACCAATAGTTTGGTGATGAAGAAAAACACATAACCAGAAGTGGACTTTTGATCATCATTGTAGCCCGCCTAGTTGGAGTCAATGAATCCAACCAACGAATCTAAACTTCGACAATATTTGATACCAAGGTGAGTGGTACCTTTTAGATAGAAACAAATCCTTTTGATTGCTTTCCAGAGGCTTCTTTGGGATATTGCATAAATGAGAAATCACACTAACATCAAAGGAAACTTCAGGTCAACTATGAGTAAAATAAATGAGACTGTTGACCAGTTCTCGATAGAGTGTAGCATAAACTTTGGGATTTAGACAAGTTTTTCTTAGCTTGAATCCACATTGAAAAGAAGTAGCAAAGGGATTACAATATTCCATTTTAAAACATGTAAAAAGATCAATTCCATATTTAGATTGAGAAATGAAAACACCATCAAACAATGGTGATACTTGAAGACCTAAAAAATAATGTAGAATACCAAGATCTGTCATGTCAAAGGATTCAACAATTTGTTTCTTCAATATAATAATGAGATCAATGTTATTGCTAGTTATGACAAGGTCATCAACATATATAGCAATAATCAAAGTGTTTCTATGAATATGGAGTACATATAAACTTTGATCATATACACAATGTTTGAAACCAAGTCAAAGAAATAATATGTCAATCTTAGCATACCAATATCTAGGAGCTTGATTCAAACCATAAAGAGACTTTTGAAGTCAACAAACTAGGTTAGAATCTGTCACAAAACCATGAGGTTGTTCCATGAAAATTTCTTCAGAAAGGTCACCCTAAAGAAAAACACTCTTCACATCCATCTTGTAATACCCCTAGGCTGAAACCCAATTGTAAATGTACATATAGGTTGGTGAGATAGGATATTTTGGTCCAGAGTGATTTGTATATATGTTTTGAAGATAGAGGGCTTGTGTGGTTATTAGGATGGAGATCCCAAATACTAAGATATTAGTGAGACTATCATTGTAATATGTAATCACACTAAGATTATTAATAAAAATACATCATTGTTGTAGAAAAACCAGACAAAAAGAGTTTGGGGGACTAGAACTCCACGGTAGAGGGAAAGGGGGATAATCCAAGGGAATATTTTAATAATATTTCCTAAAGTCTAATTAACTGGATCTATATTTATCCTAATTTCCTAAAGTTGAGGAATGTATCACCAAGTGAGGGACCATGTAATTCCCATCATGACAACTGTCAAGATGGGAACATGTAAATATATTTTGGGAATTTAATGTGCTTTCCCATCATTCTAATAATTCTCTGATCATTCACTCATGCCATCAATCATTCCTACCTTTTGTGGAGTGGATGTTGAAGCTGGTTACCCTTTAAATCCTTGGTGGTTGGGGTTGAATAGGCATATTGTCAGGTCTGTAGAGGTATTTCTCTCGGTTATAGAATTGCCGGGATAGTTTCCCTGTGTGATAGGCTAGTGGGTGTTCAACTCTTGAGAAATATTGTGTTCCAGGTGCCATAGAGCTCTCATACTTCTCGACCAGCCTGTTGTTGAAGCTCTAGAAAGGAAGTGGGACAACCGAAGGACTATTAAGAAGAGAAGGGGTACACTTCTTGGGTGTGGGAGAGGTTTGGGGAATGAGAGGTTGTGAGTTGGGAACTGCTGTTGGTGTTGCATTTTGGACATAGTGTTATGTTGTCATTGATGTCAAAAAGGGTTAATATGGATTTATCATCTAGACAAGTATCCGGCTATACCAATTGTAGGAATCGACAATAAAGAACAAAGAACAATGTTGATCGTTGGATCAAAATAAGAGAATGATCAGACGATAAAGAATGAAGAAAAATGTTGATCGCTGGATCAAAATAAGAGCACAATCGGACAGTAAAGAATGAAGAAATGATGTTGATCATTGGATCAAAATTAAATCATGATCAGACGACTCAAATCTCTTTCTGCGAGTCCATTGAGCAACCAAAAAATGGTTAAGTATCATATTCTATCGATATCATTTAAACATTTCTAAGTATGGTTCGTTATGGAGGTAAAGGAAGTTGGGAATGCATTTTGATGACATTTGAGAAGAGATAGGAGTTTGCGAGTCTGCGATTTTGTGAAACTAAGAAAAATAACTTAAAACATTTGCTAAGTATAGGTTCATCTTGGAGGCTGCGGAAGTTGGGAATACATTTTGATGACACCCAAGAAGACATATGAGTCTGCAAGTCTGAGAGTCTGCGAACTCGTCACATAAAATAATTCTAAGTAAAAGTCCATATTTAAAATGAATGAGAACCGTCCACTCAATGATTGATTATGTCTAAATCGTCGATTTGTCTAAAATTTCCTAGATAAACTGGGCCCATCCACTCAACACTTGATTATATCCAAACTACCAATCTAATTAAACACCAATCTAAGTAATGAAAATGAATAAATGTGAGTCTGTGAGTCCTCCACGTAAGAAAATTATAAGTAAAAAGTCTAGTTTTGAAATGAAGGAGGACCATCCACTCAACGATTCATTAAATCCAAACTTTGGTTATATTTAAAGCACCTAGGAAAGCCATGATCATCCACTCAATGCCTAATTAAAACCCAACCGTTGGATCAAGGTGCAATAAAGATCGTGGGAGGTTCAGATCTAACCATTCATCAGGACGATAAATCTACAGTCGAGATTTAGTGCACATCATCAAAAGGAGAAGAGGTTAATGAGAAGGTTGGCATCTGCGTATGTGTTTTGCAAATTAGCATGATAGACATATGATAGCATCCTGTGAACGTGAATACCCCGATAACAGGTTTCTAAATCCATTTTGATCACCCGCGTCGCTAAAAGGGACACCATGAGTGGTAAGTAGTAATCCCATACATATTAATAAATATGTTGGTCACAAATGTCTGTCCTATGGAGTGAATAAATTAGTGTCAGGGATACAAATGTGTTAATCTGATAACCATTGAAAGGAAAATACTCCCTAAAAAGTGTCTGGATTACCAATGCGAATCGAGAATATGATTCTTAACTTAAAAATATATTGAAGAAGAAAAATAATAAATAATAAGGAATACAGTTGATATTAAAACAAAATTGTTATTAAATAAATGAAGAGGTGAAATGATACATTATTAAAATACACAAAAGTTCAAATTTTATACTCGTTGGAAGACTATCTAAACCAAAAAATATGGTGGAAGGAAGATGTCTCTGTGGTCTACATATGAAGATCAAAATCATGTGCAGAGTCTAAGGAGGAAAGACGAAGATACTTATGAAGTGAGGGTGGAAGGGAGGAGAAATGAAGGATTAATATCCTTTGATGTTTAATGTGTAAAAACATGGAGTTGGTGCCCAAAAACCAGGGAGTTAGTGCTTCCTAGGGTTGGAGCCCTAAAATGAAGGAGTTGGTGCTTCTTAGGGTTGGTTCCCTAAAGAAAGGGAGCTAGTGCTTCCTAGGGTTTGTTCCCTAAAAAATGGGAATGTTGTCTCCTAGAGTTGGTTCTCTAAATCATTCTGTATATAAAACTTGTAATTTGTAATTTAAGATTATATTTATTGATGTTATTTACTGAAATTTCTTGCTGATCAATAAAGTTAATAAATAATTATTAAAAGATTGTGTAAATTTATTAATATTGATTCACGCCCCCCCTTCTTAGTATTAAACCATATTACAACAATTGGTATTAGAGTGGGTGCCTTCAGCACAATCTAATAATTGGAAGGTAGATTGTGCATAATCCTATGGATCAATAAGAAGGAATGTCCTCCACCAAAGCACCTTTGTTCAAAGGGAATGATTATGCACTTTGGAGTGTGAGGATGAATGCTATATAATGTACCTGGGTTGTGATATCTGGAAATTTGTAGAATATGGGTACACTGCACCTGCTACTACTCCCACAGACATAGCTGGAAATAATCTTTGTAATGACATTGCAAGAGAAACCAACACCATCCTAGGAGGATTAGCTAATCCTATATTTCTAAAAGTAATGCATTGTAAGTAAGCAAAAGAAATCTGGGACAAACTGAAGGTCATGTATGAAGGAGATAGAAAATTCAAAAAGGCCAAACTACAAACCTACAAAACACAATTTGAAAACCTAAAAATGAAAGAAGAAGAGAACATAGTAGAATATCTTCAGAGAGTAGATACTCAATTAGAGAATTAGGACAATAACTGAAATATCAACCCATTTTCCAAAATATCTTGAGATCATTACCCATGAGATATGATGCCAATATTTATACTCTTGAAGACAAACTAGACCTTGATAATCTCACATTGGATGAACTACAATGGATCCTCCCAACGTATGAGATGAGAACAGGGAAAGATAGACTAGCAAAAGGAGAAACGACCTTGAAAGCATCTAAAGTAAAGAAGAAACAGGAGCAGGTGTCTAATGAATATCAGTCAGAAATATATGATGAAGAAATAA
The DNA here is from genome assembly GCA_010110895.2 of Picea sitchensis. Taxonomy (NCBI): domain Eukaryota; kingdom Viridiplantae; phylum Streptophyta; class Pinopsida; order Pinales; family Pinaceae; genus Picea; species Picea sitchensis. Next base: position 140,851 of record SNQJ01S0047027.1, on the reverse strand, counting down.
CTAACTTCATGAAGAAACTCAAAAAAGGAACTGATATATACAACGAAAACTTTCCTCTAATATGCTTTAGTTGTGGAAATATTGGACGTTTTTCTTCCAAATGTCCCTATCCAAAATAAGAAGAAAGTGATAATGAAAGAACTTTCAAAGAACAAAAGAAGAGCCAAACCAAAGAAAAAAGGAAGGTATACAAGAATAAGACCTTTTACACTGAAGAGAACAACAACTCATCTGAAGAAAGTGAAGAAGAAGAGGAATCAAAGCACCTATTTATGGGTATAGAAACAAAAAATAATCACACTAAAATTAACTTTGAGATTGAAGAGTAAAAATCCGAGGTTGAATGAGAAGTATATCTTGAAGAAGAGATGATCAGTTCCTTGGATGAACTCAGAAAGTATAAAAGGAAGAATAAATAATTAAGAGAACAATTGTCAGAATATGAAGAAGCACAAAAGTCAAGAGAAAGAGAAGTTTCAAAGACCATCAAATAAACATGGCAAGTCATCAATGATTTAAAGACTCAACTCCAGGAAGCCAAAAGAATTGAAGAAGTCATTTTGAAACAACTCAATGATAGGGAACAAGACTATGAAAAGCTAGAGGCTGAAATTGTCCTACTAAAAAGAGAAATTGAAAAAGAAAAGAAGCAATCAAGATTTGAAAATAATTCAAAAATCTCGAATGATATTCTTAACAACCAAATATCACCAAATGATAAAACAATATTGGGATATGCTCAACATTCAACCTCTACTACACATAAAATAGATAAAAAGTCAATCAACTATGCATATGCTCTTAGAAATTCCTCAAAAATAGAAGATAACAAGATGGAGATGACACCATTAAAGACTGTTTTTAAGTATAAATCAACACCTCCTCCAAAAGGAGAAGGAAATACAGTGATCAGAAGGATCCCCCCTAATAGATATCAATATATATTTCTAGGATATTTCTATTCATGCAACACCTTTGGACACAAATCAATACACTGTAAAGACTATAGAAAATACAAACCAAACAATGTCCAAAGATATAAGAACAACCAGAATGATGTAAATGAAATAAATTATAATTCATCTCTCCTTTACAAGAGTACAATGTTGAATGTCACAAGTGCAAAAAAATATGGCCATAAATCTAGTGAATGTAGATTACAGATGAAATCCTTGAAAATAAGCAACCTTAACAATCAGGATAAGAAGATATGGAAAGAAAAGCACATAAAAGAAAAGGTAACAAAATATAAAGTGGCCTTGTGTGCAATGAAAAAAAAGAAGGTGCCAATGGTATATTTATAGTGGGTGATCAAAACATATGACAAGAGATAAAGGAAAATTTCCCACTCTGACAAAGAAGGACAAAGGTAAAGTCACTTTTGGAGATAATTTATCTGCCAAAATACTAGAGAAAGACATAGTTTCTTTAGGAAACAAGAAAAATAAAGCGGAAAATGTGTTGCTAGTAGAAAATTTAAAACCTAATCTACTCAATCTAAGCCAAACTTGTGATTAGGGAAATATACTCATTTTTTACTCACAAAAATGTGAAATAAGAAAAGAAGGATCAAGAAAAATAGTTTCTATTGCACCAAGAACCTCAAGAAATGTGTATATCTTAGATATTAAGGAAGAAGAAGAATGCCATATGAGTCAAGTAGATGAAAGATGGTTATAGCACAGGAGGATGGGGAACTTGAGCTTTGATAACCCGATCAAAGCTAGTAAAAAGGGAGCTGTAAAAGACTTTCCAAAAGTCATCAAGAATTCAGATCCTATTTGCAAACATTGTCAATTAGGGAAGCAGATAAGAGTTATATTTAAGACCAAAGAGAATTTTACATCAAAACCCTTGGAAATTGTTCACACTGACCTCTGTGGGCCCTTTAGGACTAAAATCATACAAGGGGAACACTACTTCATCTTGATCATTCATGAGTACACGAGGATGACTTGGGTATATTTTCTCAAAGAAAAATCTGAGGCATTTCAAAAGTTTAAAGTATTCAAGACTTACGTAGAGAATGAAACCGAACTCAAAATAAAATGTTTAAGATCATATAATGGAGGGTAATTTACCTATAAATAATTCAATAAGTTTTGTGAATATCATGGAATCAAGAGACAATTCTCAGCTCCAAGAACTCCTCAACAAAATAGAGTTGTGGAGAGGACAAAAAAAAATGTTCAAGAGCCTGCAAGAACTATGTTGAATAAAGCTAAGCTTCTAGACAAATTTTGGAGAGATGCAATATATACAACAATCCACATAATTAACTGAGCACAACTTAGAGATAACCATGAGAAAACACCTTATAAATTGTGTGTTGGAATACCAACATCTATGAAACATTTCATAGTTTTTCGAAGTAAGTGTTACATCAAGAGGGATGAACATAATCTAGGGAAATTTGACTCTAGATCAGATGAAGGTATATTTTTGGGATATTCACCTAACAAAAAGGCCTACAAGTGCTATAATATAAGATTGTACAAAATAGTGGAAAGTGAAAATGTGAAAATAGATGATCTAAAATTGAGAAAACTAAAATCTCAAGATGAAACAAAAATTGATGAATGGAGAAGAACCAGTGATGAAGAAGAAGATGGTGAATCAAAAAATGAATAAGATATTGAATAACTACAAGAGAATGAACCAAAAACCGATGATGAGAAGGATGAAGAAGAAACACCCTTGCCAAAAGCACCATAAAAAAGTGTTCAAAAGAATCACCCTCAAAATCGAATTATAGGGGATAAAGAAGCAAGATTAGAAACAACAAGGAAACTTAGATTTGATTCTAAATAGGCAATGTTTTCAGTAATAGAACCCAAAATTTTTGCAGAATCTAGCAAGAGTGAAGATTGGATAAAAGAAATGAACGAGGAACTTGATCAAATTGAGAAAAATCATACATGGGAACTTGTCCCTAGATGAAAAGACAATAATGTGGTAGGAACCAAGTGGATAATAAAAACAAAATCAATGAAAATGGACAGATCATAAAGAACAAAGCAATATTAGTATGGAAAGGATATGCCCAAGTGGAAGGTATTGACTTTGAAGAGACCTTTTTCCCTAGTACTAAGACTAGAGGCCATCAAAATGTTCCTGGCATTTGCATGCTTCAGAAACTTCAAAATTTATCAATTGGATGTCAAGTCAACATTCCTGAAGGGAAGATTTGAAGAAGAAACATATTTTGAGAAACAAGGAGAATTCATATCAAGATAAAATCAGGACTATGTGTGTATTGACAACCAACAATTCTATCAAATTTTATCATAATAAAAGTCACCACCAAGGGAGAAAATTTTTCTGTAGCTTCCTCCTCCTCATATTTACAAACGTTTATGTCCTTTGCTTTTGAGGAGATTCTTTGGCCTAGCTGATTATAAGAGTATTTCATTTAAATTTATCGTTTATTTGTTTAATTTCATGACTACAAGCATGAAATTAAAATAAAAGTTTGGCTTGGGTGATCATTTTATAGTTTGTGGTTTCTTTGTTTATGTTGCAAATGAGATTACACCTAAAGGGAATCTATTGTTTTTTAAAATATTTAAGTTTGTAAGCCTATTTATTGATCCATTACCACTGTACTTGATTGATTCACTATGGGAAATATGACTTGGTCATATCTATGGTTCATTATATGATTTTGATATTTGATATGCCTAATTGCACAGAACCTTGGATTAAATTTTGAAATTTTCTTCTTTCTCTTACCAGTCATATCACAATCCTATCACCCTGGTACAAGACTGATGTACTCACAGTTCCACATCATCCTTTTGTCCTACATAATTAAGACTCTCATTCATTATTCGAATGAGTAAGTGATAATGTTTTAGGTTTAATGTTAATTGCACAGAGTGGTTTACAAGCTTGCACATCCTCTGGTTCTTTGTCACTCAAATCTCAAATTACCAAGCATCATAGCCTCCCAAGTCCATAGGTATCGGGCCTCTTTCGATTTTACAAACCTCTTACTATTGTTTGTGTATTGGGAAAAAAAACCCCCCTCTCATTGCCTTTACTGTGTCTGTTTGATAGCACCCATGGTTCCCATGGTTAGAATTGAACCTAATGGATCAAAATCCCTCCTCACCCACGACGATGCCATAAGAGACTTACAAGCACATGGCTGGGACATTTTCATCCGAACTTTTGAGGGTTATAACCTAGTAGTTGCACATGCATTATCTCAATCGTTTGATGGCTCTAGAGTAAGAATTGGGGATCTACAACTAAAAGTAACCGATGATTCCATAGCATGAGCTACAATATTGTCATAGGAGGGAGAAAGATGGTTCAAAAATGCTAAGCTAGAAGGAATTCCTTGGATCCTGCTCATGGTCTCTAAGAAATCAAAATGATGCCCTAAAGGTACATTGATTACTCTCATAAAACCTAGATGGAATGACCTACTTCTAATTATTAAATAGTTCATAACTTGTGAGGGGATATATTGTTGATTAAGGTTGGTTGTCATTGATGTCAGCCCTTGAAGAAAGCCCCATAGCACAAAGGTTTAGGTAATGGACCCAAGCTTGTTTGATGCAAATATGACTCATTATTGTTTTGTCATGGTTGATAAGAAGTAAATATGGATGAACTCCAAAGTGGTCCCCTTATGGTGAAAGCCCTCACGGGAAGATGCTTTGCAGAGTAAGATAACCAATGCTTAATTGTGGGTAAAAACCCCTCACAGGAAGATGCTTTGGGTAAAAACGTCATAACTTCTTCATAACAAATAAAAATTCAGTGAAACCAAATGTGTTGGTTAGGGAACAATCTGTAGTATTTTGTGTAATATTTTCAGATAAATTCAATGAATATTTCATGCGGGGCACACTCTACAAGGTTGCTCTCTAGAATAAGCCAAAATTCAACACAATATGCCATTTTTGCTATAACTCATTTTCTGAGAGGTTCCAAGTAGTGACACCTGGAGGAATTGCATAAAACACACTAAACAACATTGTGTATTAGCTTCATATATTTATTCATTACAGGTTCAAATTTATGATTACTTCAAGTTAGGGTTGTTGACTAATCCAAAACTAGGCATGTGAGACTAAAGAAAAGTTTGATGAAAATGCTAGTCTCTTATTGTTAAAGTTAAGGAAGGTTTGCAGGAATGTGATCATATACACCAGGTCTATTACAGAGCTACACATCAGATTTGGACGATGAAATTGATGAGGGCTTTTGGTTGAGGTACATGTTGAGTACATGGTTGAGACAAGTAGTTGATGAGTTGGCACATACATGAGGTGTATAGTTGATGATGTTGGTACATATTGATGAGTCATAGTTGATGAGTAGTTGAGACATGATTAGTAAAGGTTGGTGCATGGTTAATGCACTTGTTTATGGTACAATTTGATTACAGGTTGAGGTACAGGTCGATGCATGGTTTAGGTTTATTGGTACAGGTTTACAACGATATATCTCATAGCGATAGTGTGATAGTGGTTCCATCATTATACTTCTATTTCAGGGTGTCAGGATGGGGCAAGGACATGTAGTTGTAGCCACCTTTCGGTTGTAGCCAGAGAACATAGGGGGTTTTAGCCTCCTTCTGGTTATAGCCAGAGAATTGGGGAGTTGGAGTTTCCCTCGGGTTGTAGCTTGAGAAACTAGGGGGTTGGAGCCTCCTTCCAGTTGCAGCTGGAAAAAAAAGGAATTTGGTGCTTCCAATGAATGTAATTCTTCAAGACATATAAGAAAACACATTCCGTGGTTTTCTCCTGATTTGGGTTTCCACGTAAAACATTGGTGTACTGTGTATGTGTGTGATTGTTTATTTCTTACTGCTTATTATTGGATAATAATTCTACATTGATATAACAGTTGAAGAAAAATGCTTATAATTAGACTATTACTGATTCACCCCCCCTCTCAATAATCCAACAATTTGTATCAGAGTAGGTCTCTTTAGAAATCAGTTTAATCACTGAAAGGTAGATCATGGAGAGTACCAACTCATATAAAAATGGAATACCACAGTTTGATGGACATAAGTATGCTTTTTGGAGCATAATTATGAAGACATATATATAGGCACATGGATTTCAAGTTTGGAAATCAATTGTAGATGGATACACAACACCAGCAATTCCACCAACAAATGACAAAGCAATGAAACTCGGTGAGAATAATTCCAAAGCCAAAAATGCACTTTTGAATGGTCTTAGTGATATGGTCTTCACCAAAGTTGCACATTGTAAATATGATAAAGATAGTTGGGAAAAGCTTCGAAATATTTATGAAGGAGATTCAAAAGTCAAAGCAACAAAGATTCAAACCTACAGAGATCAATTCGAACAACTAAAAATGAAGGAAGATGAAGATATCACAACCTACTTCTTACGAGTCGATGAAACAGTGAATGCAATCATAGGATTGGGAGAAGAAATCGAAGAATCTGTAATTGTTCAAAATGTACTAAGATCTCTTCCTATGATATTCAACCCTAAGATATCAACACTAGAAGAAAGATCAGATCTAAACTCAATAAGCATGGATGAACTGCATGGAATCTTCACAACATCATATGATATGAGAACTAAATAGGAAAATTCAGATGTAAAAGAAGAAACCTTCAAAGCATCTAAACGATCAAAGAAAAAGAAAAAGGAATAAGAAGAATATAGCAGCAACAACGACGTCTCGAAAGATGATGAAGAAGTGGCCAACTTAGTCGAAAGAATGAACAAGGGAACCAATGGTAGGTATAGAGGTAAGCTTCCTTTAATTTGTTTTAATTGTGATGGTATTGGTCATTTTGCTAACAAATGTCCTCATAAGAAAAAGGATAAATGATGAAGGTTACTCCAAAGGAAGACAAACATATAAGGTAAAAGAAATACAAATAAATTTTTCAAGAAAAAAAAAAAAAAAAAACTTTTGCACCAAAGACATCTCATCCTTCGGATAGAGAATGAAGTTAGTGACAATTAAGCAGTGGAAGTTCTATTCATGGCAGTAGAGACTATGATAAATAAGACTCACGAGAAGAACAATATGAAGAAGCATATGAAGGAAAGAAATTGAAGGGCGAAGTTGACTTCGAGAATGAGTAATGAGTTACCATATAAGTTATAAGAAGAGAAAGGAAAAAAACCAAGAAACTACAAGCATAACTAGATAAGAAAAAGACACTCAAGAACTAGAACAAGAATGATCACAAAATTGAAGGTTTAAATAGAAGAAGATAAAAGAATGAAGAAGCACTCAAAGAACAACTAGAGGAAGGACATGATCATTGGAAACCAAAAAGCAGAGATTGTCACACTAAAGCAGGATATTCAAAGAAAAACGAGAATAGATCAAAAGTTACGGATGACATTATCAACAGTAAAAAACTCATCTTGACAAGTCAGGACTTGGATACAGTGAAAACTGAGAAAAGGGATCAAGCTCAAAACAACAAAGCAAGAAACAAAGCTATGTAAAGAAACAATCAAAGGGGATAAAGATATACAAGGAAAATTACAAGGAAACTCCTCCACCAAGAAGATTCCAATTTCATAATCAACAGGATAGGCAGGGCCTCAAGAAGAAAGGATTCATAAGAGCACCTACTCAACTTTGGAAGATCTTCAAACTACCAAGTGTCAAACTATATTTTTTTGGTTTATGTGCCATGTAATAATTTTGGACATAAAAGCTATAAATTATGAAACTAACAACAAAGACAATAACTACTTTGAAACCATACGAAGGGGTTATTCAATAAGACCTAGTGAAACCACAGAGAGAAAGTTACAACAAGTTTGAATCTTTGAGCGAAGTCAGGAATGTTCACAAATGTCAACAATTTTGGACACATGGCCAAAAAGTGCGGAATAAGCCAGTCCCTCCTAAGAACCTCAACGAGTCCCACAGAAACAGAACCCTCCATAAAAAGAAAAAGCGACATGGATAAGAAATCAAGATCAATATAGCAATGAAAAGGAGATGCCGCGATTAAGCTCACCACAAGCTAAACAAAAGGAACATGGTTGGTATGTTGACATGGGATGTTAAAAACACATGACATGAGATTGAGACACGTTTCTTACATTCTGAAAGGAAAGAGATGGATCATTCTCCTTGAAATGATGATTAAGCCAAATCATTGGAAAAGGCACAATCAATTGGGAACAAGAATGAAAAAAAGGGGAAGAAAATGTTCACTGAAGAAGATATGAAACATAATCTTTTAAGTGTGATTCAAAAGTGTGACCAAAGGTAATAAAGTTACTTTTGATTCACAAAAGTGTAATGAGATAAGAAAAGAAGGTTCTAGAAATTGGTACATTTGCAAGAACTTCAAACAACATATACGTGCTAGCGGTGGAAATGAAAAGTGTTGTCCTGGAAAGGAAGATGAAAGTTAGCTATGGCACATAAGAATGGGTCACATAGTTTTGATAACCTTGTCAAAGTCTGACCAAAGAAGCTGATCGGGGAAAATTCCTAGATCATGAAACCAACTTCAACATACATGCAAGCATTGCCAACAAGGAAGAAAACAAAGAGACTAGGTTGAAATCAAGGAATATTCAACAACAAAACCACTAGAAATTGTGCATGCTAATCTTCATTTGGACCAACTACAACAAAAAGGCTTAAAAGGTGAGATACTTTATGTTATTAGTTGATGATTATACAAAAATTGGTATGGTTGCTTTCTTAAGAACCATTCAGGAGAAGATTTTGAAAATTTCAAGATCTACAACTCAGGTTGAAAATGAGATGGATTGAAGAATCAAATGCTTAAGATTGGATAATGGAGGAGAATTCACCTCAAAGGGAATTTATGGAATCTTGCATCAATCATGGAATAAAAAGACAATTCTTAGTTGCTAGGACACCTCAGCGAGAATGGAGTTGTTGAAAGAAAGAACATGGCCGTACAAGAAATGTTTCGAACAATGATAATGGATTCAAAGTTGTGAGATATTTTTTTGGATACAGTGATTGCATGCCAGTTCAAATTCAAAAATAGAGTAATGCTCATAAGCAACATTGATAAAACTCCTAGACTGGAAAGGAAGACCAACAAATGTGAAACACTTGAGTTTTTGGAAGCAAATGCTACATCAAAGAAGATAATGAGAATGGAAAAGTTTGACTCGTGTGGACAAAGGAATACTTGTTGGACACTCAGGTACAAGGAAAGAATACGTGTTACAATCTAATATTAAGCAAATTTGTGGAAAGCATCATCGTAACAATTGATGAAACAGGAAGACAGAATCAAAGGAAGAAAAACAAATCAATGGAACTAACTTTTCAAGAAGAAGATGAAAAATAAGTAGAAGAGGAAGATGAAGATGAAGAGAAAATGATAGAAAGCGAGAAGAGTAAGAGGTGTTGACAAGTATCTCCAAAGACACACCTAGAAATGAGTGCAGAAGAATCATCCTTCAGGTCGGATTATTGGAAACAAAGATCCAAAAGTTGAGACTAGAAAAAGAATAAGTTCACCAGAACAAACACACCTTTCTTGATCTACAGAATTCAGACAAAGCTGTTTTGATGAGGCCAACAATGATGAATTTTTGGAATAAGGCCATGGATGAAGAATTGGATCAAATAAAGAAAAATGACACTTGGGAATTGGTTGGGAATTGGTTCCATGAACAAAGAATAAGAATGTGATAGGTGACACAAAATGAGGTTTAGGAATACAAATTGAATGAAGATGGACGGGTTACAAGGAACAAAGCTAGATTGGTATGTAAAGGATATGTACATATTGAAGAGATGAATTTGAAGAGACATTTTCCCGATTTACCCGATGGAAAATCCGGTTTTGCTTTTTAGCTTATGCGTACTCCAAAATGTTAAAAGTATATCAAATGGGCGTAAAATCAGCAATCGATGATGGAGAACTTGAAGAAGTCTACATTAGACAACGGAAAGTTCGGTTATTGAGAGAACATAGACTATATTAGTAATAAATTGAAGGCCTTATATGGTCTAAAACATGTTCCTAGAGCATGGTAGTCCAGAATGGATAAGTATCTGCAATAGAAGCGTGAGGGGTTCCCGAGAGAAAAGGAGAGTCGCCGAGACCAAACAACCTCTACATCAAAGATGCGAGTCAGGGTACTATTTTATTAATTGAAGTTTATGTCAGTGATACTAGTTTTGGTAGTGATGATGATAGGTTAAGTAAAAAATTTACTGCAAAAGACGTGGAGAATGAATTTGAAATGTAGTTGCTTGGAGAAATATCCTTATTTCACGAGAATTCATATATGTCAAGCATAACCAAGGAATTTTTATTTCTCAAACCAAGTATATCAGGAGAAATGATAAAGAGGTTGAATGGAAGATTACCAGGTTATCACTCCCACAAACTAGTTGTAAGTTGAGAAAAAGTGATGATTCGGGGAATCCTACAGAGATCAAGGCAATACATGTGTGTTGAAAACCTACTATATGTGAAAACATCCGGACCATATGTAATGTAGGCGGTTGGATAGGTGGCATGATTTCAAGAGAGAAAGCGCAAAGGAAGCACATGTATTAGCGGTAAAGGATATTGAGATATCTCAAAGGAACGCAGGTTGGATTATGGTATCCAAAGGAAAAAGATCTATCACTTATTGCCTACCGGATGCGGTGGGCGGAGTTTATTGATGACCGGCGAAGCACCGATTAGACAGCGTTCTATGTGGTGTTCTGGTATCATGGCTAAAAAAACAATCATCAATATCTATATCTATATTCGAGGAAGAGTATATTGCAACATCAACATGTTGTACACAGAGTTCTTTTGGATGAAACAAACTTTTGACATATATACGGGTTGAGTATGATGGGCCCATTCCAATATATTGTGATAATACAAGTGCCATGGGTATCTCAAAAACCTGGTGATGCACTCAAGATAGGCACGTCTCCAATCAAGTATCACTTTCTCTGAGAGCAGGGTTGCAGAAAAGAACATGGGAGTTGAGTATGTGGGCACAAAGAACAAGTGGAAAACATCTTTACGAAACCACTTCATGTGGGAATCCTTTGAATATCTTCACCAAAGACTTGGAGTTATTTATACTCCAAAATGAAAGCTTTTGAATTCTTATCTTATATGTCTTAGATGTACGATGAAACACCATAAGAGGAAAGTTCAGTCAGGGGGGAGAAACCCCGTATGAAAAGATACCTTTGCCATTGATGACCAGGGGAGATTTATTAGATGTAGGGGACAAAGGCAAATTTATCATATGTGGAGGAAAAAGGCATGGTTCGGAGGCATGAGTGATATTTTAGATTTGCATCGGAGTGTTTCCATCGATGCCAAAGGGGTATTTGATTAAGGTTGGTTGTCATTGATGTCAGCCCTTGAAGAAGCCCGTGGCAAGGTTTGGGTAATGGAACCAATATTGTTTGATGTAAATATGACTCTATTGTGTTTTCATGGTTGATAAGAATTAAATATGGATGAATAACTCAAAATTGGTCCACTAATGGTAGAAAGCCCTCCACGAGGAAGACACTTTATTAGATAGAGAGCCCATGTAGTGTGTAATAATGAGATGAGGATAGTGAATTTGTTAGGGAAAATATCCTATCATGGATAGTTCTTGTCATGCACCATTTCGATTGAGGTATCACGAGGAACGTCACATAATTCTTCGCGGTTAGAGAGTTATGGTCTTGTAGGGTTGGAGAACCAGGTTTTGGGTAATGGACCCAAAGTTTTTGATGAATGTGATATGATTTTTTATATATTTGAAGGTAGCTTTATTCTAGATGGATGTACATGTCATTCCATTTTGTTAGTATGTGATGTTCCGCATAACTCCTCACGGTTTGAGTTACGACTATGAAGTTGGGGACCCTCATATATATTAATAAATCTAGAAGCCCCAAAAAGGTCAAAGTAGTCAAAGTGGTTTTAAGAAGAGATTTTAAAGGTTAATAATAAAGTGAAGTGATGAGTGTATTATAATTCAAAGTGAATACAAAATAAATTATTTCAATAATAAATTTAATGGAGAAATTGAAGTGGGCTAACCCTAAAATGGAAAGTGGGCCAAGTGACCTAGAAGATGTTTTTAAAGGAAGTTACTTGGAGTATAAATGGAGGCGGGATCTCTCATTTTAATTTGCCACTTGAGCATATTGAATATCTATGGGTGTATAAAGGTAACCAAGGGATATATAAGCCAAAATTCTGAAGGAAGGTGAAGAAAGAGAATTTGAGAAATGCAAGGAAGGATACATTCTTTTGTTGGTGCTCTAAAGATCATGTTATTTACATGTCATCTCACCATCTTTGCTATAACAGTTTTTCTATAATGATTCATACCGTGAGGTACCTATGCCATTGAGAAAAACATAACCAAGTATCTATGGTAAACAATTTCTATATTATGGGTCATTGTATTTTGGGAGTTACGGTCTTAAAATTAGGTAATAGGGTTTGTGGCTAGTCACGAAACTAGTCAAAATAGGTGTTTTAGGTAAAAATGTTGTAAATTCTTCATAATAGATAAAAATTCAATGAAAAAATGTGTTGGTTGAATTTGAACCTGCCATTATGTTGTGTAATAGTTTCATATCAATTCAATGAATATTATTTCATCGCAGGGGCCCATCTGGGTTCTTTCTAGAATGGCCAAGAATTAGAAATGGGTATGCCATTTTTCTATAGCCTTTTGAAAGGTTCTAAGTAGTGACACTTGGGGAATTGCATAAAACTACTTGAAAGAACATTATTAATGTCGGTTTAGGATCTTTATATACATTACGAGGGTTCAAAGTTATGATTGTTAAGCAAGTTAGGGTTGTTGACTAATCCAAAACTAGGCATGTGAGACTAAAGAAAACGTTTGATGAAAATGCTAGTCTCTTGTTATTCAAATTTAAGGAAGGTTTGCAGGAATGTAGATCTATACACTAGGTATATTACAAGGCTACAAATCAGATTTGGATGATGAAATTGATAGAGGGATTTTGGATTGATGATGAAATTGATGAGGGATTTTGGTTGAGGTACATGTTGAGTACATGGTTGAGACAAGTAGTTGATGAGTTGGCACATACATGAGGTGTATAGTTGATGATGTTGGTAAATATTGATGAGTCATAGTTGATGAGTAGTTGAGACATGATTAGTATAGGTTGGTGCATGGTTGATGCACTTTTTTATGGTACATGTTGAGGTACATGTTTATGCATGGTTGATGCATGGTTCAGATTTATTGGTATAGGTTTACAGCGGTATATCTCACAGTGATAGTGTGACAGTGGTTCCATCATTCTACTTCTACTTTAGGGTGGTAGGACGGGGCAAGGATAAGTGGGTGTATCCACCTTCCGGTTGTATCTGGAGAACATAGGGGGTTGTAGCCTCCTTCTGGTTGTAGCCAGAGAATTGGGGAGTTGGAGATTCCCTTAGGTTGTAGCCTAAGAAACTAGGGGGTTGGAGCCTCCTTCCAGTTGCAGCTGGAAAAAGAAGGAAGTTGGTGCTTCCAATGAATGAAATTCTTCAAGACATATAAGAAAAATCATTCTGTGGTTTTCTCCCGATTTGGGTTTCCACGTAAAACACTGGTGTACTGTGTATGTGTGTGATTATTAATTTCTTACTGCTCATTATTGGATAATAATTCTATATTGATATAATATTTGAAGAAAAAAGATTATAATTACGCTATTACTGATTCAACCCCCCTCTCAGTAATCCAATAGATATGGCTTAGTGTTTTTGTATCACATTCGTTTGTTGATGATCTTTCGAGGGTTCAAGCTAAATATGCCTTTCTATTTGTTTATGAGCCTTCTTGAAATGTCTAAGCGTTATCAGAAACAAAGTTTAAACCCTCTGTCTATCTTTTTCCACCATGGGATTATTCGAATTCTGCTGCTGTCACATCTAGCTCAGATTGGGGATATTTGGGAATACTTCCTATGTATAAACAATTTCTCCCTACCCGAGAACATAGTAGAGGCACCTCTCCTTTCCAATACAAACGCCAATCCTTGTAACCCTATGACCAAAAATCTAGATGTTGATCCACATGGAGACCATGCAACTACTGATCGAAACTCTGTTGCTATGCAAAACCCTTTGGGAAAAGAGCCACGATATAATTTCATGTCCAGAAAATTGTTAGAGGAGGTAATAGATGTATTAAAGGAGAGGGTTTATCCTCATCCTACTGTTGAGTCGAATCAGGGTTTTATTAACAAATAAACTGTTAAGAAAAATTGCAAAAACAAGAAACAGGGTAACTTAGATTTAAGTTTTGTAAATAAGAGACCAGGCAGGTTAATATCCAGGAGTTTGAGAAATCGACAGCAAGATCATATGAGCTCGATCTCAGTGATTGAGGTCTATGATCACTTTTCCAATGATGAGATCAATGAATTTATTGCCCGAGAAGATGTGGATAACCAATGTCTCGTAAAAGAAACTGATAGCCAGGCTATACAATACGATGTTGTTTTCGAACTACCTCCATTCTTAAAAAATCAAGAAGGCTTCGCTGGTATAAGCCATGATTTGAAGCAAGCTACAACACAAGACAAAGAACCCATTGCAAAACACACTCAACGTCTGCCATCCATAACACCTGTACGCTGTGAAACTTGTCTTGACTGGGTGGAACGATATTACAGAGATATACCATACCTCCAGGCACAGTTAAAACATATGGATACTTGAAACTCCTTGATTGAAAGGGAAAATAAAGAATTAAAGGCATGCGTTCAATCCAACGTAGATCGTGCAAGTAAAAGGTTCAAATGATTTGGTAATGTGATTATCAAGAACACAACAAATTTCAACATTATCATTAACTCAGAATTATTAGATCCTCATTGTATAATCTCTAAAATGGTAAAAAATGGTTTTGATTCTCTTTGATTTGATTCTGCTGTAAAAATTAGATAGTTAGATTTAATTTGATTTTGTTGTTAATTTAAGACTAGCTACATAATCTCACGATTCTGTACCCAGTCTATTTCTAAATGTTAGTTTGTATTTTTTTCTAAAATTAAATTTTGTTTTATTATTTTAAGGAATTATGATGTTATTCACAAAGAAAAGAAATCATGGATTATGCGTTGCATGGCTTAGTCATTTCTCATTTTGTTTGATAAAACAATTTCATTTATGTAATTAATTTTGATGAACAAATTCCTACAGGAGTGTTTCTTTGTTATCCTATTTTTGTAAAGAAATCTAATTTTATGGGATTACCCTCTATCTTTCATGATAAGAGGTTATTGATCCAAGATAGGTTTAAATAGTGGTTGTTGTTTAGTAGTATGGACAACTTTTGGCTGGACTACAATATGGACATGTAATTTTGGGAATTGATATGGGAAAGCAATTCACTGTTGGCTTTAGACCTGTGTGATGCTTATTCCATTTTGTTTTCGTACTACCTCTATATTATGAGATATTATTATGGTTGATTTAGATTTAGCCTTGTCATCATATGGTGTTTCATATTGTTAAATATTTAGATGCTACCCATAATCTGTCATTCCATTTTGTATCTGTGATCAATCAATTATTTAATTATTATTGAGTTTATTTCAGATGTTAAATGATTAACAATATCAATACTCAGAATTGAGTTTTCCTTCATTCTCAGAAATTGATTATCTTAAGATCACAAGATTCATTTTTTTATTATTAGTTATCTTCCTGATGTTATTAATTTACTCCAAATATCAAACACTTCTTTGAATTTCTTTTGGAATTACTAGTATTGTTCTGTCATAGGTTTTCCTTAAACGTAGAACACGAAGGAGTTCAAACAACACAGAGAGATAAACTCGGTTTTGCTAATCAACTACATGTTAGTTTGTGTGTTATTTAATTAAATTATTTATTAATGAAACATTGATTGCATTAATTAGCTTTGACTGTTTATGTGTCATTGTTTCAACTGTATTTGCTTAGTATTTATTAGTTTAAAATCTTTAAACATTCAAAAAACTAAAATATTTTTGTTCTTTCTTTATATTAGTTAGAAACACTATTATGAACATTCATTTCGCAAGATTTCAAGTAAACCTTGCAAACTGTATATAGATTGTTTATAATCATTTATATATTCATGTTTCTATTTAAACACTTGTAATTAGTATATAAATTGTTAGAATCATAGCTTTAGATTAATTTATTTATTTTACTAATTTTTGGACCTTAGTTGGTTAACAGAGCCATTAAACTCGCCAGGTCAGATCATACCAAACGGCTTGGGTTAATTAGACAACCCCAGTCCGGATCTTACCTTCCAATTGACAGTGTGTCACTTACGGCCATCAACAAATGGTGCTAGAAGGAGGGACTGAAATTGATTGATGGCATGTGGAGGTCACAAGACCCCTCCAAACAACCATCTTCCTGTTGTAATGCGTAGTCACTCTGACACAAACATTACACTTGAAACAACTACTACCTCAAATGATACCCCTGATATTCCCTTCGAACCAGTGACACCTCTCTCTCAAGGGATTGACGTCCAAGAAATCATCCGCTAGTCACTTATAAGAACTCAAAGTGCCTTATCCCGTATTAGACAACCTGGTAGACAACTTCAAGGCACTGTTCTGCCTAGAAACACTTTAGGTGATAATATTACCAATCCTGCTGAAGCACCTATCCTTGGTGCTGGAGGATCTAGTATTCCACCGTCCCCACTTGGTTCTTGCCCACCTTCTTCAGGAGGTGAATCCTCGAATGAAGGCAGTTATTCATTTGAACCATCTCAACCTTCGACTCCACCAAATCCCATTGAAAACCAAAATAATCCTGCCAAACCTTGGTTCGATCAAGATGCCGTGGTTGTGCCTGGAATCCTACACCCATTATCAAAACATCCAGAGAAATGGCTGCCCAAATTTGATCTAGATTTGAAGCAGTCGAATGAGGATTACATCAAGAAATTTATGCTATCCGTTAGACTCTGAAGTGTCGAACACGAAGATGTCATGTGCAGATTATTTCCTTACACTTTTGAGGGGAATGCCTCAACCTAGTATGTTTCTCAACAGCCTCAGACCATTGTCTCTTGGGACAAGTTCAAAACTTGTTTTTTAGAAAAATTTGGAGATGATAAATCTCCAGAAGTCTTGGTAATGGAACTCTCTAGATTAAAGATGAATCCTAAAGAAAAAGTTAAATTTTTTAACCAGAGATTCCTAACACTAAAAAATAAAATCCCTGCAGATTCGATGCCTGCAGAAAACTTAATTATTGCATATTATACGAAGGCCCTGCATAAAAACATAGCCATATGGGTTAAAAGGTCCAAAAAAAACACATTTTTAGAAGCCTTTGAGGAGGAAGTCATATTGAGAAAGATATATCGAGCTTAAAATATAATATAAGTAGTGAAGCTGAAACAACTTCATCTTCTAAGAAGAAAATAGAAATTCTCACTAGGCCTCCTCAACCTAAAAATCAACAAGAAACATTAGACTTGGAGAGCTTGCAGAAAGCTTTCCAAAAATTGTTCAATCAGGTCATCGACTTGAAAATATCCATCGAGGAGGAATCTACAAGCAATGTAAGTTTCAAACCTCATTTTAGAAAACATTTCCCTCCAAACCGGCCAAACCCAACCACAGAAGGTCTAAATTTTGAAAGTTTACAATATGCTTTGCAAACGATATTGGAAGCACATGACAATTCTATTTCTGTTCCTCCTAAAATTTTTGATGATATAGTTGAGGAAGAGGTACTAGAAGAGGAGGACTCATCTCCTCCCATTTTCGGGCACTTGTCGGACAATATTTTTCAAGCAAATTTTGAAACTGTTCACCTCTACAACACTAGAAGTAAAACACAAAACAAGCCCGCACCCGAAACAAGTAAAAATGTGTTTTCAAAACAGCCAAAGCAAACTGAAACAAGACAAAACCTAGCTGCCCCAGTTTTAGAATATGATTTAATTGAAGATCTGAAAAATTAAGGGCAAATATTTATGTTTTTGTCTTGCTAAAATTTCCTCTTATTTTGCAGAAAATGCTCCAAAGCATCACTGAATATAGTAAAAATAATTATGTTAACAAAAAAAAATCAACAGAAATTGACTTAAACACAATTAAAAATGTCCCAAGTAGAAAGATATCTGAAAATAAAGATAAAAGGGACTTACCAAAAAAAACTGTAGGAAACTTAGATAAAACTATTTCAAGAACAACAATAAAAAATCAACAGAATTTTGTTGTTTCCGCACGAAAAAATGTGCCTCCTTTTTTATTAACTTTTGAAATTTTTAATAGAAATTTTCATAACTATATGGTGGAGTCTGGTGCATCATCAAAGGTTACGCCTTTGTCTGTATGCCATAAAATTAATTCTGAAGTGAAACCTTCTAATTTAAAAATCATCCAGTTAGATCGAACTAATGTTAAAGTTATCGGTGAACTTAAAAATGTGTTGATTAGATTATCATCCAATCCCAAAGTTCATCAAGTAATTGATATTATCGTTGTCGACATTCCTGAAGTTTATGGTCTGTTTTTAAGCATAGATTGGTTAGAACATCTACACAGTTATTTTTCTACAGACCGGTCTCATTTGTGGCTGCTTGAAAATGGATAGCTCAACAAGATCAGAATAATAAAAAAGAACATTACCTTAAGCATACCATGACAAATCTAAATGACCCAAATGAGCCTTTCGTTACCATCGCAAATTCGATTGAAACACATGGAATGAATACCTTTTTCGATAACTTCATGATTGAAATTTCGTCTATCACTAATCCAAAACAACAATATGAAGTAACAATCTATACTCAGGCATTAGTTTCACCAAATACGCCAAATATTTCCAATGACGCAAAAATCTGGTCCCTATATTTTGATGGATAAAAATCCCAAGCAGGGGCATGTGCTAGTTGTGTGCTCATCGACCGTACAGGAAATAAAACGTTTATTTTTTGTTGATTAGAGTTTGAATTTACTAACAACACAACAGAGTATGAAGCACTTCTACAGGGACTTAGGAAAGCACTGGACATGGATGTGAACAATTTGGTAGTATTTGGTGATTCAAAAATAGTAGTAAAATAGGTAAGAAATGCAATACATTGTTTGTCACCACATCTGAATAATTACCAAGCCGAGGTATGGGGTTTAATGCACAACTTTCTATCATTTAATATAAATTCCATTCCTAGGATGAGTAATTCAGAAGCTGATTTACTAGCTAATGTTGCTTCTAAATTGTTGCCCACTGAAGGTCTTTCTCCTAACACGTTTTCGATTGAATTGTTATTTAGGCCATTGATTCTAGACAACATAAAAAATTGGAGAGTATTTGATGATGATCAACAGATCATCAAATTTATGCATATGGAAGACACCTTCCAGGACAGAGTTATTGATGAAGGCACTCATGACGAGAATCTCCAAGACTTCACGGTAATATCCGATCCTCGATCTCTAGAATCATCATCCAAGCTAGTAAAATCTATCCCCAAATCTGTTGTGAGATTAGAGAAATTTTATGACTTACATGACAAGATTAGAGGGGTAGTCAATTGCAAAACTAACAGTTCCTCTTTGCTCTACAAAACCATAAATTTAAGAACACGAGATAATCCTCAAAATATTAATCTGGGAAAGGGTTGTTCATAACAAGAAAGGTTCTCTTTTATAAAATTATTCAAATAATTTAAAGATGTATTTTCTTGGACATACGACGACCTGAAAACTTTCGACCCAAACATCATACAACATGTAATCCCTATGAAACCCCAGACTCCACCTTTCCAACAAAAATTGAGGAAAATGTATCCTAAATTGGAACCTACCATTAAAAAGGAACTGAATAAATTACTAACTGCAAAGATAATTTTTTTGGGTAGGCATACTCAATGAGTGTCTAACTTAGTCCTTGTAAGGAAAACAAGTGGAGAAATTCAACTTTGTGTCAATTTTCGAAATTTAAATCGAGCATATGATAAAGAAAACTGTCCTGTTCCTCCAATGGAACAAATTCTGCAACATGTGTCTGATTCTGAAAGACTATCTTTATTAGATGGTTTTTCAGGATACAACCAGGTCCTGATGTCTCCTTCATACCATCTTAAAACCACCTTTCGTACCCCGTGGGGCACTTACGCCTATAGAAAAATGACTTTTGGACAGATAAATTTCGATGCCACTTTCCAGAGAGAAATGGATATTGCTTTCTATGGCCTCATCAACCAATCAGTTGTGGTCTATCGTGACGATGTCACCGTCTTTTCAAAAAACAAGAAAGATCACTTGTCCCACCTTAGGGCTATCTTAGAACGTTGCTGCAAGTTTGACATATCTCTCAATCCTAAAAAATCAGTCTTTGTAGTAGAACAAGGGAAACTGCTTAGGTTTATAGTGTCTAAATATGGAATGATAATTGATCATGAAAGAACCCAAGCCATTGCCAAACTCCCCCCTCCTTCTTCCAAAAACACCATGCGATCCTTTTTGCGTAAAATCAATTTTGTTAGACTGTTTGTCCTGAGATTTTATGAAATAGTTAGACCTCTACAAAATCTAATTAAAAAGTATGTTTTATACAGATGGGGACCTCAAGAAATTCAATCTTTCGATTCAATTAGAAAATCAATAATAGAAACACCTTCTTTGATGAGCCTCGATTTTTCTCAAGATTTCTCTTTGTACACTAGTTTTGCATCTGACAGATCCTATGTCGCTGTGCTTACACAAAAAAATGTTGAAAGCAATGAGATACCCATTGCCTTCATGAGATCTGGTTTTAAAGGAGAAAAACTTAATTACCCCATGGTAGATCAACATGCGTATGTTTTCTTTAAAGTAGTCAAACACTTTAGGTCTTACTTGTTGAAATCCAGGACCAAAGTTGTTGTTCCTTACCCCGTTGTAAGAAATATGTTAGTACAAAAATAGTTGGGTGAGAAAATAGAAAATTGGATGACATCACTTCAGGAATATGATATTGAAATAAGCCCTACCCAAATTGTTAGAGGTCAAGGCTTGTGTAAATTAGTGGCTGATTCAGTTGAGAAATATGAAAGTCAAACAAATGCATCAACTATAAATCAACATGATGAGAAACAGATCAACTGTGTGCAAACAGTTTCCAATTCTTGGTATGAGAATATCATATTTTATTTACTGCATGGATCTTCTCCTCACGATATTGATCCAAAAAAAAAAATAGAGCACTTAGGCTTAAATATGCATCTTTCCAATTAATCAATGATATATTATTTCGAAAGAACTTTGACGATGTTTTTCTACATTGTTTAGAAAAAGAGGAGTCCAAAAAAGTGCTAGCTGAACTTCATTCCAGTGATGCCCGTGGTCATTTTGGTGGAGATACCACTGCCCACAAAGTGCTAAGGGCTGAATACTATTGTCCTACCTTGTTTAAAGATGCCCATACGCTGTCCCAGAAGTGCATAATCTATCAAAAGACTGCAAGACGGGTGAAAAAGGAATCTTTTCCTTTGCAACTTGTTACTGCAGATGCACCTTTTCAGCAATGGGGCTTGGACATTATAGGAACAATCAATCCCCCTTCCTCACAACAACACAAGTACATTCTCACGACAACATACTATTTTACAAGATGGTCTGAAGCTTTACCTTTAAAAGTGGTCAACACCAATCAGGTAGTATCTTTTATGAACTCCCATATTATCACTCGATTTAGAATTCCTGAATGTCTGGTTTTTGACAATACTTCTTATTTTTCTTCCCTAGATATGAATGTTTTTTCTCTAGAAAAGGGGATTAAACTAAAGTATTCTGCCAGCTACTACCCTCAAGGGAACGGTCTAGCCGAGTTGACAAATAAGAATTTAATCAAGATTATAAAAATGACAGTTTCAGAAAACCACAAGAATTGGCACAATGCATTGTACAAAGCACTTTGGGTTGATAGGGTAACTCCAAAGGCCTCCATTGGTAATTCTCCTTTCTTCCTCATTTATGGAAGAGAAGCCATCCTCCCCCCACATGTCTTTCTTCCTTCTCTGCAATTATCATAGAAAGTTCAAGAAGAAGAGTTTCCTCCTTTAGAAAACCAGATAAATTCCTTATTAAAATTAGAAGAGGTGATAACACAAGAAAAACATAAAATTGACCAACACCAACAAATTGTGAAGAGATGGTTCGATACAAGTTCATCCTTTGAAAAGAATTTTGATGTTGGGGATTTGGTTCTTAAGTGGGACAAAGAGCATGAGGATAAGGGAGAACATACGAAGTTTCAAAACTTGTGGCTGTGACCGTTTGTAATTTCTGTAAAATTGGGTCCTAGTTCTTTTTGTTTGCATAACTTGGAGGGACAACCAGAAACTTTCGCAGTGAATGACCATGATCTCAAGAGATATTTCTCTTGATGATTTTTGATCCACCCTATTGTAAATATTTTTAATTTTCTTTTCTGTTTTGATTTTGGTTCTTTTCATTTTGCTTTCTTTTGGTTTATTTTCTAAAGGATTATGTTTGAACCCCTAGAAGAAGCTACTTGGAGAAGTATAAAAAAGAGAGAAAGGGTATCTTATGTGTGGGATTTCTTGAGTATATTGAATACCTATTTTTTATAATTGAATATCCATTTGTGAAAGGTTATTTGGATAGGTATTATTGATAGATAAAATTTGCGGCAAAAAATTCACGACAGAAAAATCGTGACAAAAGAATCACGGTAGAATAATCGTGGCAGAAGAACTGCGATAGCAGAATCGTGGCAGCAAACCCGTGCTAGCAAAACCATGACCACAAAATCATGAAAACAAAACCGCGACAGAAGAATCGCGACAATAAAATCACGACACCAAAATTGCAACAGCAAAACCTCGGTAATAGAATCGCGGCAGGAGAACCGCGGTAGTAGAATCACGACAATAGAATTGCAGAAATAAAATCATGACAACAAAATCACAACTATAGAAACAGATCCATAATTGATCCACAACTACAAGAAGACAAATGTATAATTTTCATATGTGTAGTGTTAAATCTATGAATCTAGTTGAGGGTTTTCCTTGTAAATATTTTGGATGCCCTCTTGGAAGTTTAGGGCTTGTTGTAGAGTTGATCTGAGGAAGATCTACTAAAGTTCATTACTAGTTCATAGCTAGTTATATTGGCATAATATTCAATGCATGGTTGGAGTCTATTTATGAGAGATATGACACATATTGTTTGAGTTATGTTTTGTGAGATAGGGTTTAACTCTTTAGATGGTATTGGTTGTTCAATATTGTTGCATATATCATATTTGTTGAGGGATATAGTTGGTATTTTTTTGTTGCTATTTGGAATACAGATATTGGTCTTCATGTTGTGTATGTGAGAGATATATTGATGATGTTGGGTTGAGGATTTTTATTGTGATCATGAGCATGATATCCATGAGATCAGATCTGATTTGATAGAGGAGACATGTTGATGTGATAGGTTGTTGTGAGAGGTTGTGTTGTGCATAGTTGATGCACTTGTGAAGGTACGGGTTGTGTGAGTGATTGATGAACATGGTTGATAATATAGGTTGGTTGGTATAGATTGTGACAGTTTATTGGTATAGATTGGACAAATTGTATTCTATCTACAAGCTAGGTCCTATATGTTGATTAAGGTTGGTTGTCATTGATGTCAACCCTTGAAGAAAGACCCATAGCACAATGGTTTGGGTAATGGACCCAATAGTGTTTGATGTTAATATGACTCATTATTTTTTTGTCATGGTTGATAAGAAGTAAATATGGATGAACTCCAAAGTGGTCCCCTTATGGTGAAAGCCCTCACGGGAAGACACTTTGTGGAGTAAGAGAACCCATGCTTAATTGTGGAATAATGAGAT
>SNQJ01S0047027.1:106102-117014 GCA_010110895.2 Picea sitchensis | reverse complement strand
GTTGTATTGAGAGTTGGTAGTCTCTTGGAGTTGGTTTTGTTTTCAGTTGGTGCTGATAAACCCCAGATATTGTAGTCTCACGTAACAAGATAATACAAAAAGTTTACATATATATCATGTGTTCCTTATGGTGATGGTTTATTGTCAATTTATGTTGTTGAGATATGTTTACATGCAAAAAACTAGTTGTGAATGGAAGTAATGAATAATGATGTTTGAAGTGGATACTAACTAAAGTTATGGAAAGAGTTGTAAAAAGAGCCTCACATTGATTCACCCCCACTCTTAGTGTGGTCAGTGTGTATAACGATTATGTTGTCATTGATGTCAACAAGGGTTAAAATGGATTTATCATCTAGACAAGTATCCAACTATACTAGTTGCAGTAATCGAGAATAAAAAATGAAGAACAATGTTAATTGTTGGATCAAAATAAGAGAACGATCGGACGGTAAAGAACAAAGAAAAGTGTTGATCGTTTGATCAAAATAAGAGCACTATCTGATGGTAAAGAACAAACAAATGATGTTGATCATTGAATCAAAATGAAATTATGATCAGACGACTCAAATCGTTTTCCGCGAGTCCACTGAGCAGCCAAAAAATGTCTAAGTATCATATTCTATCGATATCACTTAAAAATTTCTAAGTATGGTTCAGTATGGAGGTAACAAAAGTTGGGAATGCATTTTGATGAAATCCAAGAATATATATGAGTCCATGAGTCTGTGATTCTGCGAAACTGAGAAAAATAACTTAAATTTTTTTCTAAGTATAGGTTCATCCTGGAGGCCGTGGAAGTTGGGCGTGCATTTTGATGACACCTGAGAAGACATGTGAATCTGCAAGTCTGAGAGTTCACAAACCCATCACACAAAATAATTCTAAGTAAAAGTCCATATTTGAAATGAATGAGAACCATCCACTCAATGGTTGATTATATCTGAACTGTCGATTTGTCTAAAAGCACCTAGGTAAACTAGGGCCATCCACTCAACACTAGATTATATCCGAACTGTCGATCTAATTAAATGTTGAGATAAGCAATGAAAAGGAATACATGTGAGTCGTCCATGTAAAACAATTCCAAGTAAAAATCCTAGTTTTGAAATGAGTGAGGAACGTCCACTCAACAGTTGATTAAATCCAAATCGTGGATCTATCTAAAGTGCCTAGGAAAGCCAAGATCTTCCACTCAATGCCTGATTAAAAACAAACTATCAGATCGAGGTGTAATAAATATTGTGGGAGGTTCATATCTAACCATTCATCGGGATGATAGAACTACGGTGGAGATTTAACACACATCGCAGAAAGGAGAAGAGGTTAATGACAAGATTGGCATCTACGTAGGTCATTTGTAAATTACCACAATAGACATGTGGTAGCATCCTGCGAACACAGATACCCCAATAGTGGTTTTCTAAAACCATTCTGATCACCAGTGCCACTAAAAGGGATAAAACAAGTGGTAAGTAGTAATCCCATACATATGAATAAATTCATTGGTCACAAACATTGGTCCT
Source organism: Picea sitchensis (assembly GCA_010110895.2). Classification (NCBI taxonomy): domain Eukaryota; kingdom Viridiplantae; phylum Streptophyta; class Pinopsida; order Pinales; family Pinaceae; genus Picea; species Picea sitchensis. The sequence goes on along the minus strand of SNQJ01S0047027.1, from coordinate 115,488 downwards.
ATGGAGTGAAGAACTTAGTGTCAAGGCTATGAAGGTGTTAATTTGATAATCATTGAAAGGAAAATACTCCAAGAAAAGTTCTTGGCTTATCAATGTGAATTGAGAATATGATTCTTAACATAAAAATATATTGAAAGTCACTCATGCATGGAAACCTCGGTTTTATCACCAAAAGTTGCATGTTCTTCTCTCACTTCCACTCGTGTGACTCAGTTAATTGAAGCCCGCATGACTAGTTAACTAGGACTAGGTGGTAGTTAACTCTGGTAATTGCCTGTGTGTGTCCATATCTCTCTAGACCACCACTATGGCACATTGGATTATCTTCTAGTGTGCATTATCATTCATTCATTTGGTTAATACATTTTCTCATTCTTTTCTCTCCAATTTTTCTCTCGTTTCTCTATTTTGCAAGTTGTGATCATTCTTCTGCTAGCTATATCTCTTGTGCAGGTACTCACCACATGCTACATGGTATCAGAGCCCACAGGTTTCTAGGAATAAGGTGCACCAATATTTTTTATTTGCTGGTATTGAATATTGAAGAACATAGGAAGAATGGAATTTTTGTCGTCTGTCATGCTAACACCGTACAACGAATTTAAATGGAACAAAAGATGGAGATTTTTCTCTGAGGTATAGAATTGTACAGGTTAACCATGGCTATAGAAAAAAAAACCAAATTAGCCATTGAAAAATAAATATACCTCAATAGAATGGATGCAGCTTATGGATCCCTATGCATGTACATATCCCGTTAGTTGTTATTTCATGTATCTTCTTGAAAAAGTCCAAATGATTTCTGGACTACCATGAAAGGAATCTTTGGAGAACAAGATGAGATGAGAGGCCACATGCTCGAGGTGGAATTACTTGCATTAGATCCTAAAATATTTGAAAACATCTAATATTTCTTCACAAGGTACAAGGATTTGTTGCTTCAAATCAAGGATTGCGGGGTTGATAAATCGAAGGAGGAAAAGAGAATGGTTCTCACGATTTTGTCAAAAATTGGTCCAGATTATTCAATTTTTTTTCTACTTTCCACACTCAAAGGTTGATTAATAGAGCATCCTGGAATATGCCCTCTTTGGAGAGCTTCATTAAGGCATTGATTCAAGAGCAAGACAAACTCATCAATATGGGTGTAATAAAAAACTCAAAAGTGCATGCACTTTTTTCACATGATGGCATCAGTTCTCAACGTCAGAAATAAAAAAAGAAAGGTAACGAAAAGGCAGATGTAGAAAAAAAGAAGGAAGGGTACTCCAAAACCTTCAATGACTACTCAAGATCCAAAAGTGGAAAAGGGAAGAAAGGACATAAGTGTACCTACTGCAATTGAGGATTCCATCCAGAATCCACATGCATGAAGAATAAAAAAGACATTACGACTCAGATTCTTCAAAAGAACAACCTTGGGGATCAAATTCCCTAGGGTGCCAAGAAGAAGCTAGAATAACATGTTTCCAAAGGTAATCATCATGAATTAGTTGTTGTTCACTCTTCACCCGATGCCTAGATCATGGATTCAGGTGCATCCCATCATATGGCTGCCACAGAGGATATCTTATCTTCTTTGACTACATGAAATGGCCCTCCTATCCTCATGGGGGATGACTCTCCAATCAAGGTCACCGAAAACGGAAGAGTAGAACTAGACCATGGAATTTTTGAGAATATTCTCCATGTTCCTCAACTTTACATGAATCTACTCTCGGTGTATCATATTAAACACTTAGGCTTAGGAAAAAAAGTGGAGTTCACACCAGATTCCTTGTTCATATTTGACATTCAAGATAACTCCAAGATTTCTTTCGGAGAGGTAAATAATAAATCTCAATTATACACTTTTTCTAATTTTATTGAACTTGTTTCCTCTGTACAACTTATGCATGTTGATGGTAATATTAGACTATGGCATGAGAGGTTTGGTCACCTGAACTTCAGGTACATGAAACAACTTAGCAAGAAATGGATCGTCACCAAATTACCTGATATCCACTTTTCCAAAGGGGTTTTTGAAGGATGTGTCCTTAGATATCACCCTTAAGAGAAGTTCGATAAGGGGAAGGCTCACATGGCCTCCTCAATGTTATCACATAAACTTGTCAAATCCTTAGGGGTTTGTGGTTTCTACCTAAGTCTGTATTTTTTCTTGTTTCTCCTCCTTTTGCAAACCCAATCGCAAGGTTTTTACTTTCGGCTTATAGTTTTATTCTTTTTTCTGCCTGATAGGTGTTGGATCTAAGCCTTTCTGTTTTCTCTGAGGTCGATCTCTTCTCTCTCCTGGCCTCTATCACTGATTCTTTTGCATTCCCTAGCCCTCAGCCAATCATCCAAGTATTTGTTTACAAAGGTCGCAACCATAAGCACAAGTGCAACACTTAGAGTGGTTTGATATGGAATCAAATCAAGCAAGCAAGCAAGATCAACTTTCAACAGTGAAGATCCACCAGGTAGATCGGATCGACGACCGTCGGGCAATCGATATCACGGATTTACACAAAGTATAACGTCAGATAGATTTTTGAAATCACAAGGCCATCCTAGTTGTTGATCCTGGGAAGGACACACGATGCATGATTAACATTTCAATGAATCAAAAAATGGAGAAGTCAAAGGGCAGAGTCATGAGGACTCGTGAAACGCGAAGTCACAAAATGATCTGGGCCGTTTATTTTAGAAGGACACATGGTGCAGGATCCATGAAGAAATTCTTTTCAGGAAGGCTGAGGTGAGAAGTGCCAATGGTCTGAGGTCCTGAAATGCCGAAATGATATGGTAAGTTCAATGCAAAGAGACGCATGTCACCCGATCCGAGCGATCACGATTTCATGACTCAGAGATTTTAGCATGGAAATACAGTGCGAACTCATGAAACGTGAAATCCCGAAACACCTGGGAATCAGGCCCATGATCACAACCCGCGGTCATATGGAAGTAGAGTCATAAAGAAAGGGAAAGAACCTATTGAGAAATGGGCGACTGAGTTTATTCAAGGAAATGATTCTAGCCATCAAGATCAAAGAAAATCCAATCGTCGATCCAGATGGGTCATTTCGTGAGATAGAACAACGGGATATTTGAAATCAAGGGGAGTGAAAATTCCCGAAATGAGAAATCCCAAATTTCATATGAATAAGAACAAGGTCACAGTCCGTAGTAGCATGAGTCAAGAGAATGGAGCCACACAAAGGATTGAAGTGCCCATCTTGGTATCATTTGAGGATCTACATGGTTTCAATATGCCGAGATCAATTGGGAGGAGTCGTGCACGTCTCCTGGAGAATTCATGGGTGTCAGGCTCCATCCCGATCCTAATGCAGGTAGTTAATGGAAATGGGGAGGTGGTTGAAACCTCATCTCACTCCATAAATGGAAAACATGGAAAGACGACTGTGTAGGTAGACTGTCAGCCGAAAGTTCTCCTGTCAACGGATTCCCCTACAAAGCCCATACTAGTCTGAGATCTCGTCTGACAGAAGAATGAAAGTTTGGATTGACAAAAGAATATGCAAATGCAAAGCATTGATTGTAGTGGCCAAGTCACATTCCTGGTGGTGGAAACTATTCTGAGTATAAATACTTAGTTTTGATATTTTATTATGGTCGATGGTTGAGCTAAGCTCCCGTATTGTAAAGTTTTAATGAAGCCTCTGGTTCTCTGGTTATGTGTTTCCATTTGAGAATTCTTGTTTAATGACAATCAACTTTCTTATCATCTCTTTTGCTCCTGATATTGAATACTCGGGCATGGGTGATCCAGTCGAGTTGTTGTGACTGTATTGTAATGTATGTTTGATTGCAATACTATTATGACGTTTTCAATTTCTTGAATTTTTGGGTTCAAGAATATCTTGTATTCGAAACTTTTACTCCTTAGGCTGCTGGAAGACCCAATTTCCATAACAGATCTCTACATTTCCTCACCATTTCTTCCCCATACTCACCCTTTACTACAACTTACTAACTGAAGTTAGATCAAGACCTCATCTTCTTATGCATGCCAGCCCAGTTTTATGTGTTAAAGCGCTATAATCCTGAGACTGCGTCCATTAGACCACCCTTAAATTTATTCATTGTGACATAAAAACTGATGGGTAATGGGCTTACCTATGTCGCAATACAGAGGTGACTTCTAGTGCTAACACTCTCCATTAGATATGATTCACAGTGATCTCATGGGTCCATTCTCGCATCCATCCATCAACAAGGCAAGGTACGTGCTCACATTTTTGAATGATTACTCATGTTATACTTGGGTATTTTTTCTTAGGTAGAAGTATGAGGTATTTAAGCATCTCAAAGATTTCAAATCACTTGTTGAGACTCAATCAGGGACAAAGATAAAATCCCTCCATACAGATAATGGGGGGGAGTACATAAACATAGATGTTCATAATTGTTTTCTTGAGGTTGAGATATAGTTGTAGCACACAATACCATATACTCCGCAACAAAACGACGTTGTTGAGCGGAAAAACAAACCTCTTGCATGTTGCATGCAAGATCACTTCTTCCCAAGATTTGGGTTGAGTCACTTAACTGTTCAAATCACATTCAAAATAGATCCCCTCACAAATACGTTAAGGAAAAGACTCCTTTCGAGGCTTGGAGTAGCAAAAAATAGGAAGTCACCCACTTCCATTTCTTCGGCTCATGTGCATGGGCCTAGATTCCATTTGAAAAGAGGAAATCACTTGATCCTTAGAGTACTGCAAGTATCTTTCTTGGATACCCAAACTATGTGAAGCGATATAGACTCATTGATCCTTCTACAAACCAACTCACCATTGAGCACAATGTTTAGTTTGAGGAAAGTCTCTCTCATGCTCCACATGAGCTGCATGCAGGTACTTTTTTCCTTCCACCAGTTCAAGATGATGAGTCTACACATTTAGACTCTACTAAGATCTGATTTTGGATACATATTCAAAGGATTCAAAACATGCAGATGAACAATCAATACATGCAGATGAGGAGACACAATATAGGCCCAGGTGGGCACATACCACTCTTTAGAATGTAGGAGATATTTTTGGGGATCCAACGGATCTTAGGAGGACTCGATCTTAGTTCAAGGATCCCCATCATGTACTCACAACCACTAAGCCCATGTTTCGTATGCACTTTTATGTGGCTCATTTTTCAGACTCACAGACCTATGGCGAGGCTGTAGGGGATCCCTTTTGGGAATCAACTATTGAGGAGGAGTACAACTCCCTCCTTGAGAACCAGACTTGGGATCTGGTTCCGATTCCTTCAGGAAGGAAGCTTTCCATATTCATATGAGCCTACAAGACCAAGAGTGCACTGGATGGACAAGTTATAATATACAAGGAAAGACTAGTTGCCAAATATTTTCATCAAGTTCGTGGCATAGACTATGATGAGACATTCGCTCCAATAGAAAAGATGATCTCCATTCGTTTGTACCTTTCTATTGTGACAACCAGAGGATGGGAATTCCTTCAGTTGGATGTGAATAATACATTTATTCATAGAGATATATTAGAGGATATTTACATGGAGCAACTACCTGGATTCATACATGATTCATCTTTGGTTTGTAGGATCAATAAGTCTCTCTATGGCCTCAAGCAGACATTGAGATCATGGTATGCCAAGATGGAATCCTACTTGTTGTCCCATAATTTTGTGAGATGCAAATCTGATACAAATGTCTACATGCTTAGGACTATTGATTCACTTTTGATTCTAGTTCTTTATGTGGATGATCTTTTGATCACTCGCTTCTCGATCATCGATTGCTACGGTGAAGAGGATTTTGTATGACAGTTTTTTTATGATGGACATGGGTTCACATCATTAATTCCTTGGTCTAGATATTAGTCAGGATGCTTCAGGTATCAAGACATCTCAATACAAGTATGCTCATGATGTCATGGATATATTTCACATGACATAATGAAAATCTTCCTCTACCCCCTTCCTATCTGGGGTGAGATTTGAGGATGGTGGGGAAACTCCACTAGTTGACATCAATATGTACAAATAACTAGTGGGGATTTTGTTTCATCTCTCCCATTCTCAACCATACCTAACATATGTAGTGGGAGCAGTCCCTAGGTACATGCAAGAGCTGCATGAGTTACATTGAAAGGATACAAAACATATCCTTCAATACGTTCGGGGCACCATCATTTATGGGATCTACTATGCAATAGGTTGCAAGTTGGATCTCATAGGATTCAACGATTCTGAATGGGCAGGTGAAAACACTGATTGCAAGTCCACATATGGATACACTCTCAGTTTGGGTTAAATTCCTATCTGTTGGTCGAGTAAGAAGTAGTCTGATATTTCTCTATCTTCAGTTGAGGTCAAGTATAGAGGAGTAGTTAAACTCACGATCCAGGCATTGTGGCTACAAAAATTCCTTACCAAGTTGGGAATCCATTTCCACAGACCGAATTCCATTTGGTGTGACAACCAAAGTACTCTCATTTTTTTCATAGACCCAGTGCAATGACAACGGACAAACAATATCGAGATCCATATGTAATACATCAAATATCTAGTCCATGAGAGTATCATCGACCTATAGTTCTATCCTTCCTCTGAAAAAACTACTGAAATATTCACCAAGACCTTCATTGAGAAAAAGTTTCATTCTCTGTGTGATCCTCTTGGAGTGAAGGACACAATTTCTTAGAAACTATATTCTATTCTTTTGATGCATTGTACCTCGAGGGGGAGTTTTTCCCACGAGGTGTTCCCTCTTTCCTCACTTTATTTTCAGTGTTCATTAGTTGCATTGTTCATGGGTACCTAACATGGCCTTAGTTGTTGGGACCCATTCTTCATTACCCCATAGTAGTGTTCAGGGGGGGTGTTTGAGATATTACACAAACTAAGGATATTTTTCCTTATTTTCCTATGTTTATTAGTCATTATTGAGGGTATCCTGTTTTTTAGGAACCTCTCCTACATTTTAGGAGGATATTCTCTTCCGTTTAGAGCTAGTTACACTTAGTTAGACTAGTGGAAGTCACTCATGCATGGAAACCTCAGTTTTATCACCAACTATTGCATGTGCTTCTTTCACTTCCACACTTGTGACTCAGTTAACTGAACACTGCATGACTAGTTAACTAGGACTAGGTGGCAATTAACTCTGGTAACTACCTATGTGTGTCCAGATCTCTCTAGACCACCACTATGGTGCATTGTCTTCTCTTCTAGTGTGAATTATTTGAGTTATAAAAAGTATATCATGTGTAAATTATCATTCATTCATTTGGTTAATACATTTTCTCATTCTTTTCTCTCCAATTTTTCTCTCATCTTCTCTATTTTGAAAGTTGTTTTTGTTCTTTTGCTAGCTAGATCTCTTATGCAGGTACTCACCACATTCTATAGTTGGAGTTGGCACCAATAATGTTCTTTGTTGATATGTTGTTGGACCTTAGTTTGGATTAGGATCCTTTTCCCTGGTGGAGTCATAGTCCCAACTTGGGGGTGACCTTTTGTTGAGAGTATATGAACAAAATAGTCTATGGCTAGGAGGAATGTCTGAGGTCTGCACACAACTGGTGTTTTATAGAAAAATATAAGTGTCTGTTTATGTGTATTTACATGTTGGTTATTGTGTGTAATATATTTATTTATTTATGTTATAATTGTATATTTATGCATGCCATATATATATATATATATATATATATAAGAATGCATATTATGTTCATATGGATGGCATATTAAATTAATTACATGGTATGAGAGTTAAGAATAGAGATAAAAGGACTCATCCTGGAGGCTGGAAACATTATAGTGTGGTATCAAAGGAGAGAAATTTTGTGTGGCGTGGCTTAGCTTGGGGATGGGGATGTTACACATATGGTGGATCATTCATCTGAAATGAGCAGCAAGGGAAAGAATCAGCTGAACAAATTTCATGTTCACAACAGGGTTAAAGGTGTAAGTTTAGTCATGTAATACCCTGGTTTTGAGTCCCCAGATTAATAATGTATTTTTGTTTATTTGATGAAAGGTCAGAGTGCTTGTAAAGTTGAAAGGATGGAGCACCTAGAAATATAATACTTTGAATATTAATAATAAAAATGCATCGTTGGTTGCAATATGGACAATTTTAAGTACCAAAGAATGAATACAAAATCACCACAACAAATATACAAGAACAATATGAAAAATATCCTTTATTATTATCAAACCCTTAGGGTTGGGCAACACCATACAATTGATCCTATTATGGAAGGTATCCTCTCCTATTCACTTTCCTCTTTGAGGGGGCATCCTCTTATTGAGCTTCAACTACAAATACAATAATTCTCTTCATGTCCCATTACATTTCTTGAACCCATTTATATAGTGCTACCATCACCTAAGAACATTCTAGAGGAGGAATCTTCTAGAAGTAGAACTTTCTAAGAAGTCTTCTTACATGTATTATATCTAACTACCACAGTGGGCCTTATTTAATAATATAGTGGACATAGTCCACCTTACATTGAATGGCCTTCACTATTACCACTATGGGCCCTTTTCCCCCCACACTACCTCTCTAGCTACCTAACATTCCATCCCCCTTATGAAAGCATTGTCCTCAATGCTTGATGTACAACCATATACCACGGTCCCATGGATAATTGTGGACCATAGTGCTGAAGTAGACTAAAGAACAAGGGTCCCATTGAGAAATGGAAGCCACCATGCTGAAGTAGTCCAACCACCATTATAAATCAGGGTCCCATGTCCAATTTCTCATGTGAAATCCACACGGAAAATATCAGCACCCAATAACCAACTGAAAATGATGCTCCCAATACTGACACCTATCATGTGGATTCAAACAAAAATATCCATCCACATAGTGGGAAAGGGTCAAAGATGAATCTGGAAGGAACAATACCATTGTAGAATATGCAGGCTAGACACTGGTAATCATAACTAGCTCCTGATGTGTCACATTGATTTTCTCTACAGAAGGTGGAGTAAAGTCATCAAATACAACATGGAAGTGGTTGTCATCCCAAAAATGACAACTATCCATATACCAATCATCACAATCATCCTCCAAATCATACCAAACATACACTTCTTGAAGATATTCATTCATGATGTTCACCAAATTATATTTCTCCTAGATGCTCTCCAAGGACTCATGAATACTAAGAAAAAAATCCTTGATATATTCTTTAAAGTTATGCAATGTGTCATGCATTTGGGATTTGAATGCTTCAATTGTGTGTAGAATTTGCTTGAGGGTTTGAGAGTGAACATCCATTGGAAAAATCACATAAAATATACCAAAAGAAAGATTTTAAAACGAGTTATCCAATGACACCGATCTGGTAGCAATATGAGCATCCTATGAAAATTTATGGACTCTGCAGTCTCGT
>SNQJ01S0047027.1:0-33171 GCA_010110895.2 Picea sitchensis | reverse complement strand
AAAAACTTAGCAGAAAATAAACTTCAGAACTGAAACATGAGGATTCTGAACATCGTTTTCAACGTAGAAATAAAATATCAGTAGTATGCAAAACTTAGAAAATTTAGACACAAGAATTTTCGGTCTAACTTCGACCCTGGAAAAACCCACAAGGGGAAAACCAGTGAGAGAGGGTTTTTTATTATTATTGAGCTTCTGAGAAATTTCTTTTACAGCATATTCATCTTCAAAAATTTACACAAACTTATCTGGACATTCCTGTAGCTTTGCTCCTCGATTTCTGAACTAGAAATCCGTACAACTGTATGGTTGTCCCAACAATTAATGTTGTACGGACTGTCTCGAAATTTGTGCCCAAAATTCTGCCAAGACTGTACGAAAAACCCAGCAAGAAAAAATTCCTTGAAAAACATGCCAACACTTGAAAAACGCGCCCATAATTTTTTGTGGTACAACCCTCGATTTCTGTGCAGGTCCGTACGGATTGTACAGACTTTTCTCACCCAGAAAAGTGTGCCCATCTCCTTCCTCGATTTTTGTGCCAGTTAAATGTTGTACTGCAGCCTTGAAAAACATGCCAATACTCTCAGAAAACACAGTTGTTGCCCACCTCGATTTCTGTGCACATTTATTGCTGTACGACCTTCAGAAATCCGTACGATATGGCCTATTCTTCCTTATTGCCTGCTGCCTCGAAATCCATGCTTCTCTTTGCCTTGGGATGCGTGCTCTCCTTCAGCAAGTGCTATCTCTCTTCTCAAGCTCGACCTCTCCCAGCTCTCTCTTGCTCTCTCAACAAGAAATGAATGAACTACCCAAGAATGGGTGCGCCCTATTTCCCTAGTCGACCTCATGAGTGAAGGTGAAGGGTTTTCTAATCTAACGGTTGAGATTAGATTAGATGGGTGGCTGAGATTTGGTGTCTCTTCACTCACCCTCACTTTAGTCATAAAGTTATCTTTTAATTTGCATCTCACAAATTAATTGACTAGGACCCACATTAAGCACTTTCTCCCCCTTAGGCGCCTAGGGAAGAGAAACACTTGCCTTGGTACTTTATTTTAATTAAAAATTTAACAGTAACTAACTAAACCAACTCCTAGAACATAACGTTAATCTCATCTAGTAACTAGGGTCTACCCCCCTTGGCTTCCCTAGGAGTAAGCCTAGACGAAATAGGTTCAAGTCAAAGTGACAATGTGGGCTTCGAACCTAGGCATTGTGCATCCAAGGACACACTAAGTGAACAGGACTTAGCTTACGTTTGCAAGTGTGTTTAAGGACAACAACATCTTTGGCACCGTTGCCGGGGATAAGTCTTTTATCCTTGGTCAAAACGACTTAACTTATTTTTTAAGAACTAAACAATAAACTTTAGTTCCTAAATTTTTGAACTTGCATTGGTTGATTTTGTTTGCTTTCTTTCCAAGTGGTGACCCCATTGAACAAATCTGTCAAGTATACTACTAGGAGCACTTCACAAGGACTGATTTATTCTTTTCCTGAACCTGAAAAGGTTTATAGGAGGAGGCTAAATTGCCTTGTTCCTAGGATGCTACTTGAAAGTCTTGGAGAAGAAGAACTCATTGATATCCAATACTTGTTCCAAACTAATAATCAACAAATTGTTAATACTCCCACTAATACTCCTAACACAACCATGAGTATGTTTTTGAGGCCTTTGAATTTTGCAGCAATCAAAGGTGCTCCTCACACGGTTCCTGAAAGGTTATTGATAAGTTGCCTACTTTTCAGGGAAATAATGTTAATAGTGCCAAATCCCACATCTTGAATTTTAATCTGTGTGTTGAGAGATGGTGTTGGGGTCATGATGAAGAAGATGTGAAAATGACCTTATTTGTGTATTCACTAAAAGGAGATGCTGCAAAGTGGCTTACTGATTTTGATCCAAACAAGTTTAACACCCTTGATGCAATATTGGAAGAATTTAGGAAAAGATGGGGTGATCAAAAGGAACACAGATTCCAACTAGTTGCCCTTACTTCTAGTCATAAAAAAGAAATGATACTGTGGAAGAGTTTAACACTAAGTTTAATAGCTTGGTGAAGGGTCTCCATGCTGACATTTTACCTTCAGATACTGTAGTCTTGATTTATTATATTGAGGCATTTGAAGGGGAAATGAGGTATGCCTTAAGGGATAAGGATCCTCATACTCTAAAGCAAGCACAAGCTTTAGCTATAAAAATTGATAAGAACATTCAAGATGCTAGGAAATCTAACAATATTGGTCTTACAAGAGGTTCTTCTTCAAAGGTAAATGATGAAAAGAAGAATAAAGTTGAGGGTCAAGAGTCTTCTAGTGATGGAATTAAAGAATTGACCCAACTAATTAAGCAAATGGAAATAAACCATGCTAATCAAATCAATGCTTTGCAAAATAGGTTGATTACTAAGGAGAGGTCTCAAAATCATAGACAACAACCTAAGCCAAATGATAAATGGCCAAAGAGACCTCCTCCACATGAGCAAAGTCCACCTAATCCTTTTGAGTCCACCAACTTCGTAGATCATCACTCCATACCTTATTGTAGGCCTTGTGGTGAATTTCATGAGGAAGTAACTTGTTAAGTTTTTCTTGAGGGTTGTTATGATGATGATTATGGAAATCAAGGGAATGAACAAGTTAACATGTGTGGTATGAAATACAATGTTGGCATGTATGATTGGATGAATTTTGTTGAACAGGAAAGTAGTGCAAACTACATGAATAATGTTGTTGATAAGGCAACAGAAAAATTTGGGCCCAATCCCACACCCCAACAGATTTCAGAAATGGCCAAGTATAAAGGCATTACATACCAAAGAAATGGAAATAAAGGTCAAGATAAAGCTCAAACTAGTGTTCCCAAGGTATCTCCAATTCCTCCTAAGTCAAATGTGCATGTTAGCTCAAATTTCAATATTGACTTAGGTGGTTGGTTAAGTAATGCAATGATGTTATTTCCAATTTCAGAACTTATGAAAATCCCTTCTCAAAGAGAGAAATTACTTAAAGCCATAGAAGATCCTCCTTGGAGTTTTGTTGATAAGCAACCAACAGTGGCTTACCAAGACACACCAGTTATTTTACAGAATTGGGATAGGGGGAATGAGAAGAATCAGCCTTTCTATCTTTCTCTAGTTGTGAATGACAAAGTATTACACAATTGCATGCTAGATTCAGGGGCAAGTTCAAATGTTATGACTAAGAAGGTAATGGAACAATTAAATTGAGGATATCTAGACCTTACCATAACATTTGTGCCATGGATAGTAAAACGATTGAAGTGCATGGATTAATCAAAGGTTTACAAGTACACTTGGCAGTTTTTCCAGACATCATGTTTGAAATGGATATTGTTGTGATCAATGTTCCTGATGCTTGGGGAATGTTGCTTTCTAGAAAGGCAGTTGCAGATTTGGGTGGTAATCTACAAATGGATCTATCTTATTCTACTATCCCTACCCCAGATGGGAATACTTTCAAGTTGAATAGGGAATTGTATAGAAGGTATCACATTGAAGACCCAAGAAATCCTAAGAATGAGTTAAAGTATAGTGAGGATGATCTTGGTAATTATGCTATTTTGTCTAACTCTATTGTGCCTTTAGAGGAAAATGTTCAAGATGATAGAGTTGATGAAGTTTGGTATATGAATTTTGATGGTGCTTTTTCTAGATCAGGAAAAGGTGTTGGAATAGTTCTTCAAGCTCCAAATGGTAAAATATTTAAGTTTGCTTATAGATTGGAGTTTGATGCAACTAATAATGTGGCTGAGTATGAGGCCTTGCTTCTTGGTTTGGAGATTTGCAAAGATATGGGTGTGAAATGTTTAAATATCAAGGGGAATTCAGATTTGGTCATACAACAACTAAAGAATAATTTTGCTTGCAAGTCAGAAAGATTAAAAAGATATAGGAATGCAATTTGGGACTCCATTGGTGACCTTGATGCTTTAAACCTCATTGCTATTCCTAGGGAACAAAATTCTAAGGTAGATGAACTTACACTAGCTGCTTCCACACTTCAACTTTTAGATGATTTGATTGAGGAAAATATTTTAGTGGAACTAAATTTTAGACCCTCAGTTCCAAATAACATGGATCATTGGCAAATTTTTAATGATGATAAACAGGTTATTAAATTCTTGACTCACAAGCATGAATTTTCTGATTTTGGTGTCAATGAAAAAGAGGAGGGTTGTAACTATACAGAGGATGACAATAAGTCAAATCCAGTTCCTAGGTGCATTATAGCCCAAAAGAAAAGCTTTGATAGACAAGATGGTCACAAATGAAAAGAAGAGTCAAAAGAAAAACTATGTGATCACTTGGAGGTCAACATTGGAAGTGATAAAGAGCCTAGGATGATAAAAGTAGGCAAAACTACCCCTATAGAAGAAAGAAAATAAATTGTCAATTTATTAAAGGAATATAAGGATGTTTTGGCTTTCAGTTATGATGAACTCTAGGTCTATAGGGAGGATTCAATTCAGCATGCCATTCCTTTGAAGGAAGAAACCAAGCCCTTTAGACAGAAATTGAGGTAAATGAACCGCAAGTTATCTCCTTTGGTCCAACAGGAGTTACAAAAAATGCTAGAGGCGGGAATTACAGCGCAAACCAGACATTCTTCATGGTGTTCAAACTTGGTTGTTGTTAGGAAGAAGAATGGAAAGATTAGGCTATTTATTGATTTTAGGAATTTAAATATTGCATGCACAAAAGACCACTACCCCCTTCCCAAGATGGAAACTTTGCTACAAAGGGTAACAGGATAAGGAATGATTTCTATGCTTGATGGTTTTTCAGGTTATAATCAGATAAGACTTAAGGCGGAAGATAGGCATAAGACTACCTTTACTACTCCATGGGGAACCTTTGAATATTTAAGAATGCCATTTGGTTTATCAAAAGTTGGAGCTACTTTTCAGAGAGCTATGGATTATGCCTTTAGGAGATTAATTGGGAAATTAATTGAGATATATCAGGATGATTTGACAGTTTTTTCTAAGGATGGAAAAACTCACGTTGGTCACCTTAAACAAGTTTTTGAAAGATGCAGAGAGTTTGGAATTTCTCTTAATCCTGCTAAGTCAGACTTTGGGGTGACAGAAGGTAAACTCTTGGGCCACATAATTTCAAAATATGGGGTCAAGTTAGACCCAAAGAGAGTTGAAGCCATTGGAAATGTGCCCTTGCCGGTTTCAAAGAAAGCTCTCCAATCCTTCTTGGGCCAGACCAATTTTGTTCATAGGTCCATTCCAAATTATGCTAAAATTATGAAACCTATATATAAGTTGCTTATGAAGGATGTTAAATTTGAATGGAATGATGAAAGTAAGAGAGCATTTCAGAGTATTAAAACTGCCATATCTGAAGCTCCCATCCTTATTAGCCCAGATTATAGTAAGGACTTTCAGATTTTCTCTTTTGCTTCTAAAGACACTATTGTTGGAGTGTTAATTCAGAAAAATGATCAAGGCCATGATCAACCCATTGCATATATGAGTAGGGCCTGCAAAATTCAGAATTAAAGTATCCCATGTTTGAGAAACAAGCATATGCCTTGATGAAATCGCTCAAACATTTCTGAGTCTTCATTGGGTATTCCAAGGTGATTGGTTATGTACCTAATTCAGCAGTTAAAGATGTTTTATCTCAGGTAGAAGGATTAGGCTCAAGGGGTAGATGGATTGCTAAAATCCAAGAGTATGATTTGGAAATCAAACCCACCAAATTGATTAAGTGTCAAGGTTTAGATAAAATATTGACAGAAGGTAATGAGAAGGCCTTGGGTATGATTTGCAAAATGATAATCAAGATTTTCCTCCTAATTTATTAAATATTGAACAAGTAGAATGGTATGTAGACATTATATTCTATCTCAAGAATCTTATTGTCCAAGTCATCTAGTGGGTCACAAGAAACATGCTTTAAGGTTAAAATCTTCTAAGTATGTCCTCACTAGAGATGGATTAGGATAGAAAAATCCTGATGGATTTATCCTTAGATGTGTGGATGATGTTGAATCAAAGAAACTAATGGATGAGTTCCATGGTGGATTTTGTGGTGGACATTTTGCTGCTAAAACTACTACACACAAAATCCTCAGAGAAGGATATTATTGGCCCACAATCTTTTCAGATGTGCATCAATTTGTTAGAAAATGTGATCCATGTCATCTTTTCACAGGAAATCAGAAATTAACAACTCTCCCCTTGCAACCAGTTGTGGTTGAAGCGCCTTTTCAGCAGTGGGGTTTGGATTTCAATGGGAAGTTTAATGATAATTCAAGTAATGGATATTCATGGGTTATCACAGCTACAGATTACTTTACCAAATGGGTTGAAGCCATTCCCACCAAGTCAGCAACTGAAAAGGTTGTGATGGATTTCCTTGAAGATAGGATTATTAATAGATTTGGGGTGCCTTCAAAAATAGTGATAGATAATGCCAAGGCTTTTTGTTCAGTTGAAATTTCCTCATTTTGTTTTAAGTATGGTATTATCTTATCACATGCATCATATTATTATCCCCAAGGAAATGGTCAAGCAAAATCAAGCAATAAAAACTTAATGACCATAGTTAAGAAAATAGTTGGAGAAAACAAAAGATCTTGGGATAGTAAAATTAAACATGCATTATGGGTTGACATAATAACTAAAAAAGCAACAACAAGGAACATTCTTTTTGAGTTACTGTATGGTTTGGAGGCTAGGTTGCCAGTGCACCTTAGACTCCCTACTTATGGGTCAGTTGAGGATCTTTCCACAGAACAAGGTCAATCAGGTTATAGAGTTAGATGAAATCAAAAGAAAGGCTTATGATCAGAATTGCAGAAATCAAAGTAAAGTTAAGAAAGCTTTCGAAAAGTCAACCATGCAAAGGGAATTCATTGTTGGGGATACAGTTTTGTTATGGGACAAAGGCAGATAGAAACCAAGAAAACATGGCAAGTTTGACGGTTTGTGGTTGGGTCTATATGTGATCCGAGAAATAGCAGGGCCTAATTCTTTTCATCTCACCCATTTGGATGGTGAGCCAATTAACATTCCGAGGAATGGGCAACAACTCAAGATTTTCTTCAGATGATGGGCAACTTGGTGTCCAAAGGGACACCCTTTGTAACGTATCTCTAACCCTTCTCCTTGTATTTGAGTTTTGTATTATTTCATTCATGATGTTATTATGTACTTAGATTATATTGTTGTATCATAGTTTCAATTTGTAAAATTATAGATGTTGTACAATAGTTATTTATTTATGTAACTTGATTTGGCTTGAGTTGTGGGCCCCTCTCTCCACAGGTACGCCCTCCTTAGCCTCCCATGTCACCTCTTGAGTGTGTCCCACCCCCTCCAACTCATCTCCACCTCATCCATCCATGCCAAAACCCCAGAGTTGCGCCCCCCTCCGTGAGATCACCACTTTGACTTGAGTTTTGACACTTGGCATTGATCCAAGAGGGGTCACTTTGCCTTTCAAGGTATAAATAAAGGCCCTCCCTCACTCATTTCTTCACCATCTCTTGAGCTATTGTTATGCTATTGAATTCTTGCCTCATCCCTCTCTCATCTTCCATTCTTGCTTTCATTCAATCTTGCTTTTTTTGGAGAGGAGCTTGGAGAAATTAGTCGCTACAACCTCCTCATTTGATAATAAGAAAGGCTTTGGAGGATTTTGGAGTACAAAGATTTTATCTTAGTTCTTCCATGCATTTGAGGTGACCTTGTTCCTTTGTGTATTTTTTGAAATAGTGAGTAGATTTCCTAAGTAAATTAGTTTGCTTAACTAGGTTTAGCAATAGTGTAGTTGTTGATCTAAATGTGTTGAATAACTAACGATATAAACTAGTTTATGTTATTTGTTTATGCAACTCATATCTACTCTTATCTCACATTGTGCTTCAATAGTTGCAAGTTGTCCCAAGCAATGTTGTATATGTCGTGTCGAGGAAAGTGTCGGTGAGGGCCCGGAATGTAACTTCTCGGCGACATCAACAGAAAATGTCGAAAAATGTTGCAAGACCTCAAAAAAATACAAAAACACTCATTTTTTTCAATTTTTTAAACTTGTAAAGCAACAACAACATCAAATGAACACTTTGCTACATAAATTTGAAGTTGATGAGGGCACTACAAAAGTTGAGGGGATTGCACATGTTGAAGGCCTTGTGGCTAAGAAGTGGGATTGTGGTACTGGTCCCCCCTCAGAGGCACTTGTTCCAGTGTATCTATTTGCAGTGGAACGTGCAAGTTCATTTTTGCGAGCCTCGGTCGCATCCCTCTTATTAGCCATATCAATGAGTGGTTGGTTTGCAATAAGCATAATTTCCGCGGTACTGTTTGGACAAGGATCCACATTAAACCCAGAGATTTTGGCAAGCTGGTATTTCAAGCGGCTAATTCCTGCAAAAATCCTTTTGCCGCAAAGATTTCTTATCAATACTTGTCTATTGGGAAGTTGCATAGATTCACCATACACCCACATTGGATCCAATGCCTTCGACATTTTCTTTAGATGAAAATATTAAACCTATGGCACAAAAAAAAACCAAAATAAACACATGATAATGCAAAAGGTTAAATAATAAGAGATAGATGAATTAGAATGATTGAATCTTCCATTCAAAAACAACAAGAAGAGGCACATTGCAAACCCTAGCCTAACTCTAAAAATTAAAAAAACAAAATTCAAACTTCAAACAAATAAAAGAAAAACGTTTTTTTATCATACCTATAAATCTTGATCTCTCTGCTGGCGCTAATGGAAGCAAGATCCTTGGCTTTCTCCTCCTTGGATAGATGCACAATGGCTTTCCTCACACCTCTCTAGCTCTCTCACACATCACAAATGAAATAATGACCAAAAAAAGGCGCTCGCGGCCTCTAAAACCCCACTCGCGTGCACTTTACCTGCAAAAAACCTCAGCAGACCGACATTTTGTATCGACTTGGGACACATTGGAAAAATGTCGGGAGTTAATGAAAGTGTCGAGACACTTTCAAAGTTTCGAATATGTCGCAAAATTTTCGTCCAGGGTAAAATGTCGGAGACATATCCGACATATCCGATATTTCAGAGATATATTCAACAGTGGTCCCAAGGGATTTGTTGGGATAGCTTCAAGCTAGAAGTTACCTTCATAGCTCACTTAAACTTCTTAAGTTTTTACCCTTTCATTTTCTGTCATAATCATATTCAGATTTTGGTTGCTAACACTCTTAGATAGCAAAATAAACCAATATTATTTTCTGAAATTTTTATGCAGAAATTTTCTGTTGAAAAACTTAACTTTTCTGTGTGTTTTGCATCATTTCTAGCAAGCAATAGCTTGTTGGTTTTGTAGGTTCTCGCCAGGTCAAGGGTAAATGTTGCCCATTTTCAGCCACAAAACACACAAAGGACCCCTCCTTTGATTGGGTAACAATTCCCAACCATTTCTCTATCTTTTCCAAGCATTGTAGCAAGCCCAAAGGGGGTCCCCATGTGGTTTTCCTTCTCTTTTAAATTTTTGTTATTGTAAATCTATCAGTTCCTACATCTTGTTGAATGTTTGGCAAAGCCAACCCCCAAAATTGTAAGGCTAGGTTTCTCATTTAATTTTTGACATTGTTTGTTTTTTGCCCCACTTGTCATTAGGACAAGGTTGTGTGGCTAGATTGTTTTAGTTTAGTTTGATTATTCTCCAACCCCCTTTGACACAAAATAAGAAGGCTTGCCTCCACCTTGTGCCATTGTGAGTGATTTGTATTTCATTTTTTCCTTTCAAGTTTTTCTTTCATTATTTAGTTGCCTACACCTTGGATGTGAAGTTGGCATAGCCACCCCCAATATAGTATGGCTAGCTTAGTTATCTATTTCAAATGTGTTGTGCTTAATGGATTAAAATCATCTAGAAGTAGATCTCACACAACTAAATGTTAGCTTAAGCCCATGGAGGCATAGGTTTAATCTCATGCTTTAAGTTTCCATTTACTTTGCAAGTTCTAGATATCAAGCATTCATCTTTTTAACTTTGCAAGCAATATGGGCATGTTATAATGGTTGAAGGTAACTCAATTCATTTTCATTGCAAGCTATTGTTAAGTTTCTTTTCATGCTTTCAAGTAACAATCTTATGGTTTAGAGATTCATTTCTTGCAAGTTTAATATTTCGGTTTTGGCACTTTTTCAGTCTTTTTAGGCAAGCAAATCCCATTTTTACACACCTATTCACTAAAATTTACTTAGTCCATAGTCTTAATAATCAACTAGACTTAATAGGACACCTCTACTGACCCAACTTTTCCATTTAAACGAGGACTAGAGGAAGCAACGAAAGGTGATACGTCGGGGACGGTCTCATGGCGCTCGACGTCCTTTCCAGGAGTACTCTCTTCCCTTGGGCTGACTTATGGAGCTAGGGTAGGCCTTCTTTCCATACTTCTTGAGCACCTAGCAGTTACTTGGTACAAGCGGGGGGAGTATTGGGTTGACACTTAGCTAGGATTCAACCTTAACTAAAAAACTTAATCAACTTTTTAATTCACTTCAACATTGGGCATCTACTGGATATATATTTTGTGGTCTACACTTACACTTGCAAGAACTTTATTTTACATTTACATTTCATGCAAGTTAATCTTATGTGTTGTGGATTAATCGCTAAGTAGTCATAGTTGTGCTTTGGGACAATTTCTCTTTCAAGTTTTGTTGTTTCATCTAATTGGTGTTCATATCTTTGGTGTGGTCCCTCAAGAAGTTGTGCATTCTTTGGAGGCACTATCTTGTTGGATCTTGAGTGATCTTGTTTGCCATTAAAAGCAGTCACAATAGAGTAGTGCATCCCTTTGGGAGACACTCTATTGTTGAGCATGCTAGGCTTGTTGTGTTGATGAATGTATACATTTGAACATCTTCAAATTCCTGCACATGCAAGCAAATTTCAGTTAGTATCTTTATATCTTTGTATCTTTGTTTAGTATAACTTTGTTGTAACTTTTAGATATTCTTTATTGTAATTTTGTATCTAGTTTGTATCTAATCTAATTGTAATATTTGTAATCTGTTGTAATTCTTGTGTAATCTAAACCCCTCAAACTTTAGTTGACCCCTTGCCCAATCTTAGGCACTAGTCTTAGTTGTCCTAGGAAAAGGCTTGCTTGTCATTTCTAGTTGTTACACATTGCATTGTTGCCTTTGCATCATAGGATAGATCTTTCCCACAACCTTGTAACTAACTAAAACCAACTCCTAGAACATAACGTTAATCTCATCTAGTAACTAGGGTCTACCCCCTTGGCTTCCCTAGGAGTAAGCCTAGATGGAAGAGGTTCAAGTCCAAGTGACAGCGTGGGCTTTGAACCTAGGCATTGTGCCTCCAAGGACACACTAAGTGAGCAAGACTTAGCTCACATTTGCAAGTGTGTATAAGGACGACAACATGGTGTTGCAATGGCAAGGCCCTATTATCCCCGTTTTCTAGGGATAACTAGGAGATCATGTCTCGAGGCCCACAGGTCCTAGACATGGAGTATTGAGAGCAGGATTGACCTGAGCCTGGCCCTGGAGAGCCCATCCTTCTTCTTCTTCGCCAGAATTGTCCTGTTAGTAGCAGCAACTTCCATCACCATCGGCTTGGACTTGTATCAGAGAAGACTCTTGCTCCATGAGGTAATTGGTCCAAGGTATCACGGTATGTGTCATGTTTGATCGTTATAACCTTCTTATATATGCATCAGGTTCCTTACATTTCTGATAACTACTTGGATCTTACACTAATCCACTTGACCATTGTTTGGGGGATTAACGGGGTGACCTAGCAAGCTTGTATTCATGGGTTTTGGTTAGCCACCAGTGGGGATTTGCATAGCCATCGTCTGCTCCCACCATTCTATCATTTTACATTTTATCTCCCATACATCCATCCCATTCCCCTAGTCCGACCATTAGGATGACCTTTGAGGGTTACACTTTGTCCTGTGGGAAGAAGGGGCTAAAGACCCAGGGGGTAAAAGCAGTTGGTAAGAGATAAAAGCCATAGGAAATGAAACCTAGAGATGCATCGCCCAGGGATCCCCGAGGAGGCAATAAAAGGCCTCTCGATAAGAAACAAAAGGGACCTTAAGAAAAATAACAAAAACAAGACCTAACCAATGTTGGTCACTATAATTACTTAATTAATTTTAAACAACCAAGTGAGACATAAATTATCAACCCAGGGATGTCTTTTGTTTCAAAGGTAGCTGCGCACTGTATATGCTCAATTCCAAAAGCACTTAGTGTTGTAGTAAAGAAATCATTCTATCTAAACTTGCTGAAATGAACTGAAGCTCTGAATTGTATCACAGGAAAGAGATCTCCCTATTGCAATTCTTTATAATTCAAATTAAGAATCCTGGATTACATTTTAAAATAACATTGCAATGGGCAAGAACAACTATCTTGTAATCAGAGAACAGGACCCTTACTCTCAAACATAGACTCAGTACTAACACTCTTTCATGAAAGCAATAATGCAGAAAACAATAAGCTCTATCTAATAGAGAACAAAGCACTTAGTTCCTTCCTGTCTAAGCAGGAACCTTGGGCCTTACTTCTGTTTAGCACACTTGTGTGATTGAAGTCCATAGAGAACAAGGCGAGTTGATTCCTTTCTTTCTAAGCGGATCTCTAACCTTGATTCACGATTAACCACGGGGAAAAATGAAATGATTGAGAACAGGATGTTTGGTTCCTTCCTTTCGATAGGGACCTTTAATCCACTCCACGACTAACACACTTCTGAGAGGTGAAAGGGAATCTGAGAAGACAAAGTGTGCCCGGTCCCTTCGTCGGCGAGGACATAGTCTCGGCTAGCACACTTGCGAGGTAAAAGAGAGTTCGGCCGAGGGAGACAGGTGTTCGCAGTCCCTTCACAGGCGGCGGGGACACTTTAACCAAATCTCGGCTAGCACGAGGGGATAAAAGGAGTTCTGAAGACACAAGTTGTTGCAGTCCCTTCCTGGCTGGGGAGGGACTTTTAACCAAATCTACGGCTAGCACACTTCCAGGGATAAAGGAGTTCTGCCAGGGAACAAGGTGTGCAATCCCTTCTGTTGGCGAGGACTTTAACTGAGATCTCTACATTACAACACAACTGCGGGGGAAAGAGTTCTACTGTGGTCAAGATGGCTAGGTTCCTTACTGTCTGAGCAGGAACCTTCTATCCGGACCCTTTGTCTAACAAGGCTGAAATAATAATGAACTCTGAAGGGAGTGCGATGTTTAATCCCTTTCTGTCTGTTCAGGAATCTTTAATCAAACCCTCTGTAACGCCGAGAATCACCACCACGAGTTGTGATAAAAGAATTACAATTCCATTCAATAACTAAGGCAAGTCAGTAGTGTTTTACGA
This sequence comes from Picea sitchensis, assembly GCA_010110895.2. Taxonomy (NCBI): domain Eukaryota; kingdom Viridiplantae; phylum Streptophyta; class Pinopsida; order Pinales; family Pinaceae; genus Picea; species Picea sitchensis. Next base: position 19,788 of record SNQJ01S0047027.1, on the reverse strand, counting down.
CACACAAAATCCATAAAAGCAGGTGTTTTCCAGCAATTGTGATCAAACAAAATATAAACGAGGAAATTAAATAATCACACTTCTAACTAAAGGAGGGATGAATCTTGTGAAGAAGGTGGGCCCTACAATACTCACAAGGTCCCGCTGGAAACAGAGAAACGAGCCCAATTATCAAAAGCGGAGTCTTCTATTCATCATTAGAAATACATATTACAAGTGGAGAGATTAAACACGTCCGCGTCTCTGAAGTTCTTAGTACATAAAAAGATTGATCCTTCGAATGGTGATTACCCTTGAATTTAAAGGGAAATCCCATCGACTGAGAGATCTGGATCCCTACTCTTGAATCGGATCTTCTTTCTAAATCAACATAGCGTGTCCTATTCTTATGCAACCAAATGCTAATACAGAAATTTGGGCCATTGTTATTCTGGTGGTGTAACGGCCTCTTCACATAAACTGCTAATCTTTTGTTTTGGTCGCAATTTATGTCACAGTAGCCGACGAGCGCTGGTATCGGGACTGGAGTGTTTCAACATCGTGACCTCCTCGTGTCTCGTATACATTACGAGGCCCGAGTACCCGACTCGTGTTCGGCTATCTGCGTAGGCAGGTGCTTTGCCGATGTTTGACATATGCATCCTTGAATATATAGCGGCTCGATGTTTCGACATCGCATTGAATGGAAGTGTATTTTACGCCGTGTTTCGGCATGTCCTCGGTTGTATGCGGCTCAGTGTTCGACGCTCGACTCAGCGGCGTGGCGGGTTAAATGTTTTAGTAATTAAAGGAAATACTATTACGCGAATATGAACATACGCACTTCTAATAATCAATGGATTTAGAGTTCAAAAGTAATGTAAAGTGTTATGCAAAACAAGTTAAACATATAGTGATGAAAGGGCGTTGTATACCTTGGGGTGATCGGATGAAGTGATAATATGAGTCTAAATATAGGTGATGGAAAGGGTATAACAATGGCAAAAGTGGTAAAGAGTGCAATGTGGTCCCAACATCCCTGACTCAAGGTGTTGCATGTCCTCGGGCAACTTACTCCGAATCAGATGCGGATCACAGGCGATCATATATAAAATACTCAAGCGATGGTAAGCGTGTTTGTCCGCGTTCTGAACCCTTGCGGTTCCTGCATTCTTTTCCATGTTGCCTTTTCTGCCTTTTTAGGCGGTTGGTAGATAATTTGATATTTTCTATAGGCGAGGAGAAGGGAAAATTGAAGTGGTACCCAATCCAATTTCAGCAGTGTCTCGCCGGTGGAATATAAGCGTGGGTACCTAAAATTCTTTGCTTCTAAGTTGGCCGGAACGAGGATGCTGTGCCTCGTTACCACCGTAGATTCTTTGCCGGATGGTGCCCGGCTGGAGAGGGATCACAGCTTATGGCGAAATGATCGTTCACAATCCTGAATTACGCTGGCGATTGCAATTTGTAGGACGCATGTTGATCATGCCTTTTTCTTTACAGGCCGCATGATCGTACAGTAGATATGGCTCTTTGAGGGTTACAGTGCGATCCAGTGGAATTATCTTCGTTTTTCTTGGCAGTTGAAAAGTCATCTTGCCGAGTGATTTGATTGAGGAGAAAGGTAGTAAATGCTCTGAGTTGAACAACTCCAACAAGAGGATTTATGTTAAGCAACTTGTTTTCTGGAATAGACTCATTATGGAAATATGCTTCACAAAGGAAGTTCTGATCTTTGGTGAAGCTTCAAAGGTTTGAATAAAATCTATTGATGAGAGAATGACTTCATGGGGCTTTCCTTCTATAATAGACCTAATTTGAAACCACATAAGTCTTTTCATGAGGAATAGGGAATAGTTACGGGATGGTTTCCTTGTGGCAAATAGTTTATGCATCATAGATCTTGATAATTCTATCTTTAATTCTCTGTTCTTTTTTCTTGACTTCTCGAATTTCCTGTCGTGTCTGGTCCACAGCTTCCCAATTTAAGAAAGTATGATTCCTCCGGATATTCCTGTGTTCTTGCAAGGCTTGTATTTCAGCATATTCGTCCCACAGGTGAGAAGTCTGTGTTTGAGCATCTGAAGTGGTGGGATGACGGGGTTGGAGATGACTGTTCCTTGGAAGTGGAGATCGGCTTGAGTGGGAGGGGTGGGTTCTTCCTTGGGCAATGTTTGCACATCCTTTTCATCTGTAGTGATTCCTTTCTGAATTCTGGAGACTGCTAGTTCTTGTGTGCAATGAGTTGATCCACAACTTCAAAAGGAGAAGGGATGGGGGTTGCTCTGGTACTGGAACTTGAACTATATTATACCCTACCTGATAATAAAGATTTCCATAGCGGCTATGTATTCCTTGCATATGCTCTGTAGTTCGTTGCGGGATTAACATTGGATTTAATCGTGCAGGCTTAATTCTTTTCATATGCTTCCAGCACAGCGTTCCTGGCGATAATAAACACCAGTTGGGACTTTAAAAAGTCGTTTTCTTGTAAGACATCGGACATTGTCAAGTTGGGTTTGGAGATGATTGGTTCTTATGTTGCAGTCATCATCTCCTTAACTGGTTCTTGTGGAAGCGGCTTCACAGGGAGACCACAAATGCACGTGTCTCAACCATCAGTGTAGGAGAGTAGTATTTCATCGACTTCCACATCAGTTGGTGGTTTTGTGTTCGATACTTGAATATAGGTGGTTGGTCTTTCAACCATGTTAGTTGTCGAAGGTGAATTGTTACTGACATCACAGGTTTCGACTTCCCTTAGTTTCGGACCGATGGTGGTTCTTGTATTCTGACCATTCACGTATCGAGAGTTTCCAACTCCTGTAATTCAACTTCAATGTTAGTGGTGGGTTCTTGTGTTTTACGTACTAGGTAGATCGTGATTGTGTTTGACTTCTTTATTAAAACCAGTGAGTCACAGGCGTCACGGGTTTGTAACTCCATTCCAAACATTTGGTTCTTATGTGTTTCAACCGTGGTTGTTCTGTGATAATCTCGATATGGTAGTTCTTAATGTTGAGTGGAATGCTTGGTTCTTGTGTTTCAGCTTCCTTTTGTGAGATGGATGGCGTTATTGTTTCGGGGGGCGTCTGATTTTTTTTGTGTTGCAGCGCCCATGTTTAGAATAGGCAGGGGGTCCGGATTTGAGGGGATGAACGGTTTACGTGGTTTTAGTCGTATTGGTGGAGGGTTTGGGGTAGTGGTCATCCATGGTGGTCTCATTGAGGCTTTAGTTCGCTTTTTGCGCAAGAAGGTTGGAAAGGATGCAATCGTGAATTCACCGTTTTCGTGGGGGTTTCTCCTCGATGATATGGCAGGGAATATTTTCAGGTTCGAGTCATCAATTATGATATGAAGAGTAGTGGAGAGGGACGCTCACAGTGCGGTATGTGAGGATTTCGGCATAGCAGGGGGGTTGGTTGGTCGTATTGGCGAATTGTAGGGGTCAATGGGAGAATCTGGTACAGGGTTCTTGCTATTCATTAGAATTTGGGGGACATTTGGTACGGTCTACGGGGGTTTATAGGTGGGTGATTCTGTTCAAAACCCTCTTGATGAGTAGTTGGACCCGTCGGTGGTGGGTGAGTGATTGATTTGGATCCTTTGCCCTTCTACAATACTGTGCCATGTTCTTTAAACAACACAACAAAAAGTATGGAATATTAAACCATCTCTGATGTCTTAGATGAGAAATCAAAAGGAAATCATGCTGATACACTACACAGTATGTCGACCCTCGCGAGTCGGGTAATGCTTGATGTCGGTCTCCGACCCACGAAGTGAGGTGAGTTGAACCCCTCTTCCTTTTAGGAGTTTGATTTCTTCTCCGGAGGAAGAAATTAACATGCTCGCCAATGGAGTGTGTTTTAAAATTTTGAGCCTTCGAGTGCCATCCATAGGAGGCGGGGAGCTATGACTATATCTTGCTCACAATCTGAGATTAGGACACTATGAGCCGAATGATCTTCTTGGAGATTCTGGCAAACTGAAGTACCTGCGGTTCATTGTATCCCTGGAGCCTACGGAAATAATGGAGCCAGCCTGCTGCCCGAAGATTTCATATGTTGCGGATAATGTTGAGTAGTGTTGGTGGTGGTTCTTTCGCAGACGAGTCCTCCACTGGATTCTTGGTTTGATAAAGATCTATTCAAGAGTTCATTAATATCGAAAGCTAGCGATGGAGGGTAAGTTTTCGAGGGTTTAGGGAGATGTGGATTTAAATCGCCAAGGATAATTAGGAATGGACATGGTATTTGAAATCGGAGGGGTATGATGATTTTATTGATTTGACGTATACTGCCCTTCCCGGTAAAGTGTGATTAATGATGATGGTCTTTTAAATGGTTGAAAGGCGAAAATCTTTTCTCATTAGCTTCTACAGTTTAATTGAATTGTATTGCTTTACATACCTTTGCCTTACCATTAGGTTCGTTAAACCAACCATATATGATGCTTGTTCATGGTGAAGCTGTTGTGGCAGCATCTTTTGATTATGTGCGAATATTTGAGAGTGTAGAAGCTTACCGATGGATGATTGGAAGGCGGGTGTTTCAGCAAAAGAGAGAGATCGAAGAATTGCTATATGAAGAGCTGCTGATAGCGAATTGTTTTGTATCGGAAGAAAATCAAAGAAGTCTTTGATGATGTGTTTGACATCACATGGATGAATGATGAAGAGGTTCTTGGCGAATGGTGTTTCAACATAGCAGAGAAAAGAGTCGGCAATTAGGGCGGAATTGTTTAAGTTGATGATGGAGAATTGAAAAGAAATCACGAGGATTCTTGATGAAGGTGTTTCCAGCGAGAAGGAAGCGAAAACAATTCTTTGAATGGAATTGTTTAGGTAATAGGAAAAATGGCGAGGGAAATGGAAGGAATGAAGAATCTTGAACAGTGGTGTTTCGGCCCGGGAAAAGCCTGACCCGAAGGTTCTTTGGTATGATTGACGGGAGGTAGAATGGGAGAGTTCTTGTGTTTTGGCGACTAGGAAAAGGAAAAGCAGAAACAAAGTCACGGGCCGATTTGTTTGGAATAAAATGATAGGAATGAACAGGTAATGCAGGGATGGGAAAAGAAATGCTGAAACGATGAGTGTTTCAACTTATACGGAAGTTTTGATGTTGCAGCGGTGTTTTATTTATCGTAAAATAGTCTTTGCAGAATTAATTATTCGCGGCATGGTAAACTCCAATAGTCTTTTACCGTGAATTATTTCTGTATAAATGGCGATGTTTTCTTTTTGAATAATCGGTCTCTCCTGCATTCTGGTTCCTGCAATGATATTTCTCGACGGGGATTTATTAGTATATAAAATCTAATCTAACAACCTAATCTAATTACTAAGGAGAAAATCTAAAGGAATTAATAATCATTATTTTAGAAACCCCTTAATGAAAATAAAAGCGTCACGCCATGCATGTAGCCTTAAAATCTTCTTTGGAGACCGGTTTGTCATTTGAGCGTGTTGACAAAATATGAGTTACGGATTCATCAATTGTAAGGAGCATTACTGTTCCATTAGGAAAAAGCTGTGTCGCCATAATGGTCCTAACCATCTTGTGCACAATTTCCCTTGGAATTCTTTGAACTGGAATCTAAACAGTGGGCCCAATCACCTTTCTGGAGCTGCTTGGTCTTGATGTTTTTGTCATGCCATTGTGATCTTTCTTGTTGAATTCTGATGGTTTCTTGAAAGATGGCATCCTAGTCTTTTCTCTTCTAGTTCATTAATTTCTTTACCCTTTGTTGTTGTGATTTAGATCCAAGGTTGGCGGTTAAAAGCGGTCCTCGGGGTTTTTATTTCCAAATTCCACGGGAAAAGGAACAGCACTTTTTCCGTAGAAGCCAATTCCTAGGGAGAAAACCACATGAAGTATTTCTCCAAAAGTAGTTACTTGTAGGTATAATGCTTCAAGGCCTTTTGGACCAATCCTTTCTATTTTCCTTCTTGTTTTTTTTTTGTGAGAATGGCTTCTATAACTTTATTTGTACTTTCCACAATCCATTAGCTTGAGGGTGGTAGGTGTAGTCATTCTCTGCTTTGAATGTGATATTTACGAAGGTGGCTTTGAACCCTTGAGAGAAGAAGGAGGTCCTCCATACGTAACTAACCTGTTTAAGGTGAAGATGCATAAATAAGAATTTGATAAGCACTTCTTGAGTTGCTCTGGCCCAGGTGCAGCCTCCATTTTGGTCATATAGTGCATCTGAGACAATATGTAGCTTGATTGGATGGAGGTTGATGGGTCCTATGAAATAAAAGGCCCATTTCTCAAATCAGTTCAATACTACAGGGTTTAATGGCATTTCATCTCTATGATTAGGTTGACCTACTCTCTTGGCATTATAAGGGCCTTGACACCATTTGTGCATGCTGAAGATTGAAGGCGAAGAGTACCCCATCCTTAGAATCTTATATGCTGTTCTTTTATCAGAAAATGCGCTCCACAGGGGCCGTCATGACAAGCTTTCAATGTATCATACACCTCATCTTCAGACACACCGGATCTCTTGATCTGACTCCACACAGTAAAAGGTACCCACCTATCCAACTATACCAAGCACTTTGATGAACAATACTTTCTTCTCTGGTGGGATGGGTGTGATGGCAACTTCCACCAGCTAAATAGTTAGCGTATGGCACTACCAAGGTGGGTAATGACTTCACCAAATCATCTCATCGAGGAAAGATGTCGCGGGTTTATCATCATTACGAGCGTCAATGTCAGGAAAATCCCGGCCAACTACATTTTCTTTTGGCTGTCACGCGACGAATGCTCGAATTCTTGTAATAGTAGTAGCCATCTGGTGACTCTAGCATTTGTGATGGAGTTTGATACATTAAGTACTTGATAGGCTGGAAGGTGATCGTTATGGACAATAGTAGATAGGCCGGTAATGTAATGTCTAAATTTATTAATTGCATACATAGCTATAGAAATTCGCTCGTGACATGGTGGAGTTCGGCCGGGGACATATTTTACCGGTAGTATACGGCGCGAGGAGGTGATCTTCTTGTCCTAAAACAACTCCTATAGCGATTATCGGAAGCATCGGAGGATATGTGAAGGGAAGTGTCCAATCGGGTCCCCTCCCCAGGATAGAACATGGAGCCATATGACAGTGTCTTGAATGCTTCTTCATTGATTAATCAGAATTCGGCATTTTTTCCTTCGATGCAGCCAAGCGGGGAGGCTATTTTGGAAAAGTTTTGATAAATCTTAGTAATGGGCGTCCTAAAAAGCTTCTTACCTCTGGTGGGTCTTAGGAGTAGGAAGATTCTTAATGACTTCTATTTTGGATGGGTCGGTGTGAGATGAGATGAAATGGCAAAGCACTATCCCTTGAGTCATCATCATATGGCATTTTTGAAACATAGAAAGTTGTGCCTTGTATACATCTTTTAAGTACCTTCTCAAGGTTATCCAGTACTTCCTGAAAAGAAACACAATAAGGAGAAAAGTCATCCATAAATGTTCCGGTGTTCATGTAGGAGAAAATTCCACAAAAGGCCTTTGGAAGGTTTTTGGTGCATTGCATAGTCCAAATGGAACTCACGTAAGCAAAGGTTCCCACAGTGGTGAAGGTGGTTTTGTCTTGATCTTGAGGTTGCAATTTAATTTAGTTTGTACCTTTGAAACCATCTAAGAAGAATTTCTTACACAGCCGGACTATCTAAAACTTGATCAATGAATGGGGTGGGAAGTGGTCTTTACGAGAGTGGCTGTTTAAAGTTTTGTAATCTACACACACTCTCCATTTTCCGTTCTTTTTAGGAACTATTACTAATGGAGCACCCATTCCTTTGTCGTGCTAGAATTAAATAAACCACGAATTAGAAGTAATTTTTGAAGTTCTTCCTTGAGTTTCTCTTAAGTTTGGGTTCATTCTGTCAACCCCAGCGACGAATGATTGGTCGACAGTCGTCCTTATTGTATATTCTATGAGTGCATAGTTCTGGTGAGATTCCTTTCATGTCGGTGTAATCCCATGCGAATGCTCTTTATTATCCTGAAGTAACTATGTTAACTGCTGTGTTTCAGCAACTGTCAAATGAGGGACATGTTTGTTTGTCGAATTCGATTTCCAATTGGGATGCTTTTGAAAGATGGTTTTAGGTGTTTGAGGTGTGCTTGCTGAATCGAGATTTTCTTGGTTGTCAGACTCCATTACTGCGGTTAATTGTTTATGAATGTCTGCGAGATTATGAGGAAGACGGTTTAAATAAAATTATTTATAATTTCATCCTCGATGGAGTCTTTTTAGGCTTAGGAAGGCTTGTCGGAGGAAGTAATTGAGGAAGAGGTTGAGTAGAGGTGATCCTCAAAATTAGGCCCTGCAGGGTTATCATTATTAGAGTGTGAGGATAGAGGTCAGGCTGCTGTTTCATAACCATTCGAAATTGTCATGGACTCTGATCGACAGCTGATAAAAACATCAGCTATGGCTAGCAAGTCTGCCAATTAGAGGTGGCCCCGGCTTTGTTTTGGTACGCAACAACATGAAATCGGTAGGTAATTCCAAGATTCCACGAGAGATCTTTGAGATCTTCAATGACACCTTCACGGTCTAATTGTGGATCGATCATTAACTCCTAAGATAGTCGAGTTTCTCGACTTTGTCTTGTAATTGTAACAATTGTAGGGTTTCTAAAGTCATGATATTTATGGGCTGGCGCCCGGTCTACCGGGACACGAGGGATTATTGTTTTCCAACATACCTGTTCTGTTAGGGTGGCGGGATCATCGCATATTTGGCTGGGAGTCTTACTGTCATTAATGGGACAATCCCATGGCGTGGGTATGGGGATCCTTGGTTTCCTACCGGGTTTTTTGATACAGATATCTCTTAGGGGAACTGCAGAATTTATTTGTTAAAATTCCCCTTTTACATCGTGGAGTGCTTGTAAATAGGGAATTTTAACATATAAATTACGTAGTTCCCCTAAAAGATTAAATTTTGGTAGTTGACGTTTTGGTCAAGGATTAGACCTCAGTGGTGATGTTTCAGCGGCATTGTTGGAGGATGATTGCACCCTTTCAGGTGCATCATGCTACTGCGTTTCCTCTTTGTCAGGGAGTAGCGTCGACTATGAGTGAGCTCCACTACTCTCAGTCGAAGATGTATATCATTGCATTGTAATGCTGGGGAGGAGGAGGGGGAAAGTGTGGGCTGATTATAAAGCTTATCAATGCACTAGACAACTTTATTATTTGGGTTGGGGTTAGGTTGTCTGGTGGTAGGGTCTTATTGCTTGGATTTGGAGGAGTACCACTCTCCTTGCCAGCAGGAGAGTGGTTGTGGGAGTTGAGGCATTGTGGACTTTGAAAGGGCTTGTTGTCCTCTCAATTTTGATTCCATGATTTTGATAGAACATTGTTTTTGTTGTGGAGGCCATGGGGTCGAGGGGGAGGGATCAACAAAGGGTGCAGGTTATTTTCTTTGTGTATGGGTGGAGTCACCACGTTTTTTGCATGGGTGGTTAAGTTTGTTGTGTGGATGGGTATTTCATTTGATTAGCATAATGCATGCGATTGAAGGGGTAACTTGTTTGATTATAAGCAGAATAATTATTCCAACGATTAAATGGCATGTTAGAGTTCATACCTTGTCCTGAAGTAGTTTGCCATTGTCTCCTTTGAGTCATCATAACTTACCTCATCAGGTTGGTTGTAATCTTTTAGCTAATGCAGTAATGATGGATAGTTCTGAGTATCATGGTTTTTTGTCACAAATAGTGCAGATAGGGTTTCTGTCCAATGGACATTCTCTTTTGGGTGCTTATCTCTACATTAAGGACAAAAGATATACAAGGCTTCTTCTACTTACGCTTGCTTTTTCTTGATGCGGGGGTATCCATCGTGAAGCAAAATGACATTTCAGTCTTGAAGTCTTTAAGTAAATTGCCTATCTCACGGCTCTTGTTGCTCCTCCATTGGCTGATTTTTGTATTCTAGAGAATTTAGTGTCCCTGCTATTTGATCTGTTTCTTGCAGCTCCTCTTGAACATCTTTGCACAAGTTGAAGAAGGAGAGTACATCATCACGGTTCCTTGGATATATCCCTTTTCCAAGCATGTTCGGCATATCCAGTCATCCCTTACTCTCCTTTTAATAAAAATAGTTTTGAGAATGTCATTACTTACGTTGGGATAGTGGATCTTTTGGTGTATTGAAGCCTCTCTACAAAGTCCTCTAGATTCTCATCTTCTTTCACGCATCATTTTGAATAACTCCTCCTTCTTTTCTCTTGTTAGCAGTAGTCTTGAGTATTTGTTGGAAATTTACACTTCATTTTGGTCCCATGATGGCAGTTACACATGTTCTCCAAGGCTCATAAACCACCTTAATGCATTTCCTTTTAATGTTGATGGAAATAGCTTTAATTTTACGAGCGATAGGTGTAATCATAAGCTTCTGATATATCAAACTTCGAGCAAGAAATTCCTCAAAGGATCCTGATGATAGCCCATGGAAATTTAGCGTCTTGAGAGTGGAATATTTTTCATGAAATTTTGTTCCTAAAGGGAAATCTCCAATGGGAAATCCTAATGTAGAAAAGATTTTTCATCATTACCTCTCCTTCGGGATCTACATGCTCATGATGCACTTTCGTTCATTAAACTCATCCATATTTTCTTCACAATACTGCTCCCTGCTTACTCTGTCCTCAATATCTCATACGGCTTTTGAGCTGTCTACGGACTCCGAGCTTCTTTCCTGTTCCCAAAAATGGGTGAAATGAAGGTGGGGATTCTTTTGAAGATTTAGTCGTTGGGCGTGATTGGACTTGGATGTAATGTAATTGATAGAAGGTCTTTCTTCCTCCTTTTCCTTTTTCCTTTTCCATTTTTTTTTTTTTTTTTTTTTTGGGTTTTTTGGGGTTTTGGGGTCTTTCATGCATTCTTTTTAACTAAAAAAACACAAATGCTTAAGAAATCTAGCTATCTTCATATGGCGCCAAAATCATTGGTCACTTAGTGTTGTAATTAATTTTAAACAACCAAGTGAGACATAAATTATCAACCGGGGAAGTCTTTGTTTCAAAGGTAGCTGCACACTATATATGCTCAATTCAAAAGCACTTAGTGTTGTAGTAAGAAATCATTCTATCTAAACTTCTTTAGAGAAATAGGCTGAAACTCACAGATTGTATCGGAAAGAGATCTCCCTATTGCATTCTTTATAATTCAAATTAAGAATCCACGGATTACATTTTGAAATAACATTGCAATGGGTAGAACAACTATCTTATGTCGAGAGAGCAGGACCTTATACTCTCAAACGGAGACTTCAGTGCTAACACTCTTTCATGGAAACAACAATGCAGATAAAGTTAATTCTATCTAGCAGAGAACAAAGCACTTAGTTCCTTCTGTCATGGGAACCCAGCCTTATACATTTTAGCACTTATTGTGATTGAAGTCTATAGAGGAACAAGGCAAGTTGATTCCCCTTTCTTTCATGAGGGATCTCTAGCCCGATTAAGTTAACACGGGAAAAATAGGCAATTGAGTAGGATGTTTTGGTTCCTTCCTTTGAGTAGGGACCTTTAATCCCCTCCCTGACTAACACACTTGAGAGTGAAAGGAATCTAGAGAAGACAAGGTGTTACAGTCCCTTCACATGCGGCGAGGGGACATAACCAAGTCTCTGGCTAGCACACTTGCGAGGGTAAAAGGAGTTGTGAGGAGACAAGTGTTCTTGCAGTCCCTTCACAGTTTGGCGAGGGACTTTAACCAAGTCTGGCTACTTGCAAGGATAAAATGAGTTCTACAGAAGACAAGGTATTGCGGTCCCTTCACAGGTGGCGGGGACTTTTAACCAAATCTCTGGCTAGCACACTTGCGGGGATAAAGGAGTTCTACAGAAGAAAAGGTACCGTCCCTTCACAGGCGGCGGGGACTTTTAACCCGGATCTCTGTCTAACACAAGCTGCGAAGAGATCTGGGGTAAGATGGCTAGATTCCTTCCTATGGCGGGAACCTTTTATCGGACCCTTTATTTTAGTGAAATAATAATGAACTCTGGAGAAGTGCGATGTTGCAATCCCTTCATGCGTGGGAATATTTAATGACCTCGCTAACATAGAATCACCACACAGGATTGCTGATAAAAGATTACAATTCCATTCAATAACTAAAAGCCGAGTGGTAGATGTTTAATGCACTTAAAATCCATAACTTGTTTCCAGCAATTGTGGTCAAACAAAATATTGACAGGAATTAAACAATCACACACTTCTAACTAAGGGATGAATCTTGTGAAGAAGGTGGGCCTACCTTCTCACAAGATTCCCACAAGCAGAGAAACTTAGAGCCCAATTATCAAAGCGGAGTCTTCTATTCATCTGTTGAAATACCATATTACTAATTGGAGAGATTAAACACGTCACGCGTCTCTGAAGTTCTTAGTACATAAAAGATTTGATCTTCGAGATGGTGATTTCCCTTGAATTTAAAGGAAATCCCATCGATACAACCAAAGGCGAATCTGGATCCTATCTTGAATCGGATCTTCTTTCTAAATCAGCATAGGGTGTCTATTCTTATACAACCAAATGCTAATACAAGGACTGAATCATTCTTTTTATTCTACATTTGGTGTAGCAACCTCTTCCTAAACTGCTAATCTTTGCTGTTTTAGTACGCCAATTTATGTCACGTAGCCGGCTTATTTGCTAAACAGCTTCGGACTCATTTTGACATGGCGGCCTCCTACGTGTCTCGGCCTCATTACCAGGCCCAGGTACCAGCTCGTGTTTGACATCACATGAACCGTGTAGCTGCCCGTGTTTTCGGCATATGCATCAGCAGACATGTAGCGGCTCGTGTTCGTATCTGCATTGAATCGTGTAGGCTGCTTACCGTGTTTGACATATTCTCCGCCGGTTATGTAGCGGCTCGATGTTTCGGCATCATCTCAACAACGGCTTGGACAGTTCTGTGTTTTGACAATGGTCTGAAATACTATTAACGAATATGGACATACGCACTTCTAATCAATGGTTAGGTTTAAAGTAATGTAAAGTGTTATGCAAAACAAGTTAAACATATAGTGATGAAAGGGCGTTGTATACCTTGGGGTGATCGGATGAAGTGATAATATGGAGTCTAAATATGGGTGATGAAGTAACAATGGCAAAAGTATGAGCAAAAGGTACAATGTGTGGTCCCAACAACCAAGAGGATGGTCTCGTATGAGCCGACCATTATCATAGGTATCATGATGGGACATTGCCATTGCTCGGTCACCAGCGGGCGTGATGACCTTTGGTTTCATGGCCAAAGGAAAGGGTGTCTCATCACGAGGACGTTTTTCCTCATTTTAAACATAACAAAACTCATTTTCCTCATAGAGGGCGTTTTTTCCCTCATTTAAACATAACAAAACTCACTCTCTTGGCCAGAGATCTACTTTAGTCTTTTGTCTTGGTATTTTGCTCTCGGATGTGACGCTCTTGTGGAGGATTCTTGGCATTTTATGGTGTTTCTCTCATTTGGAAGGTTTACAACTATAGGGTTTGACATTCTTCATGATTTGTAAGTGAATTTTCCTTACAAAACTTCTTAAATGGATGATTTGAGTTTAATCTCTTACATTTACTATTATATTGCTATTATATTGCTTAATCTTGAAACCCCTAGGTAGAAAGCACGCAAGTAGGTCCTTGCTATATGTCCTCATGCTTGAGAAACTTGTTTTATCAATGGCTAAAACAAGTTTGATTAAGGAAGATATAGCCTGGTCGTTGCTACACTAATCATCCTTCTTTAGGAGTTAGCTTTTAAGTATAGGTTGAATAAAGGTGGCGTCCTAGGCCTAGTTGACTCTACACCTAGGGTTTTAACTTTTAGGGTTTGAAGAGCCTTGCGCCTTAACCACTTTCTCCCTTAGACTTGTACTTTGAGCTAGTCGTCTTGCACCAGAAGTATTTAAAGAAGAGAGGAAGGGCATGAGGCATTTGCTTAGCTTAACCATAGGAATAGGCCTCCTTCCCATAGGGATTTTGATTCTAGAGGGCCACATTTAGAAGCACCATGAACCTAACTCTCTAGTCTTTAGATTTTGATCCTCCTAAGACCTTGCCCTTACTTTTGACTCCATAATACCTAAGACGCTTTGGTTTTCTCTCCAACGTTGAGCTTATTCATCTTTCAAACTTTCAAACTTTGAAAACCTAACTAACCCTAGCGCACTAACAAGGGCTGACGTCATACCTGACACAACCAACCCTCTAACCCTGCAATAAATGATGATGTCTTGCTTAATTTGAACTATTGTTGATAGAATAGACTGTTGGCTTGGTCATCCTGTGATGGATATTGAACAATTGGTAATTTTCATTGGTTAATTGACAAAGCGTTGACCTTCTTTGTCTATTGTATTGCTTAATTAAACTAACCCTAAATAAGTTGACGTCATCTTTAGGATATTGATGTAGCAATCTATTGTGTATGAGAAATAAGTGACATTAAATACATTGAGTTGATTTTCATTAAATGCTATATTATTCGAGTGTGTTTATTGACAAAGCAATATTATATGCCATTGTATTTAAATGCAATCATTGACCGTCAATATTCTTTGCTATATATGCTCGCTATACATTGAAACTTAGATATTCATTGATCTATGAAGTACTAACCATTATTGCATGTATTGGTTTCATTGTTGCCTTGCATGCAAACGTATTACCTTCTACGTGGTTATTCACAATTGACTATCTTGCTTCTTGGCGTGTAATGTGAAAGGGAAACTGGCCGTCCTTTGGAGCCTTTTCCTTTCAAAACCCAGTTATGATCTCCTTGGGCTTAGCCACCCTAAATAGAAAGGACCTCCCCATTGTGGTGACATTGGGTGGGGTACATCCTGTTATGCCGGTTTGACCCTTATCCTTTAGCCACTTGACCTAAAATACAAGTGGCTGATAACATTTTGGCTTGTCTTTGAATTTCTTGAGTCAATCTTCCTCAACCAAATCCTTTGGTAAGCCTTGCATCAAAGACCTTTTCTTACAAGCTTACCTTTGACTCCACTAGACCTTATTCCCCTATTCTTTGGTAGTTTGAGGGAAACTATAAAGCGACTCCTTGATTTTTTCTTAAGTTGCCACACATTACCTTACGTGATATTTTTTCAAGTTATGGGATCATAGCTGCTAGGGGCCGTATATCCATGTATTGATTTGAAGTTTTGGGGATACCATTATTTTGTTGATACAAAATGAGACAACTCTCAATGTTTTGGGCCTCAGCTCCTACATATAGTAAATTTTTTGGAGTATTTGGTGAGATAAGGTTGGGAGGAGAGGATGCTCTTATAAAATTGTTTTGCTCACCTACCATCCTATACTTACAAAAACGTTTTAAGAAGAGTTGTTTGCAAGGACAAGGGTATATCATCTTTCAAACACCTCATCAGTAAGTTTATCAACCTTACTAAGCCAAATTGCCAAACATATGGATATGCCATTCAAAACCTCATGATAGCCTTACACCACAAAGGATTCACCACTGATGTGTAGAAGATCTCAGGAGAGCTTATCGTGATCAATACCAAGAATTCTCTGATATAAGAGACAAGGTTTATAAAGACCATTGTCAACCCTTGAAGAGGAGCAAGACCTCTCCCATAATCCATGAGAATGCAATATATGAAAGATGTAACTTGCTTGTGAATTATGAGGATGAAGCGCCAATAATATCTCCTCAGTTTGATGAAGCTCTTCAAGATCCTATCCCTCCTTGCACAATATGAAGGCAGGAGGTAAGTCATTTTTGATTCTTTTGATGATACCTTGTTATATGACTCAAAGAATGAAGGAGTGGAACCCTTGGAATGAGTTGGATCCCCTATGTCTTAAGACTGAAGATTTAGAGGCGGATCTTCCACACGATGATGCTATCCAAATGCTTGAACCTCTTGCACAGGAAGGATTAAGCGAATTAAATTATTCCCCTTTCCAGGTTTTTAGTGGTTCTTTGCTTTATGACACAAAGACTGAAAAAAGTATTGGATGTTTTAAATCCCCCATGTTATGACGATGCGACATAGCGATTTTGTGAGTTCATACATTTAAGGAACTAGGTGGAGTTGCATTTTAGTTGTCTGAGATCCATCGCGGCATAAAGGTGTGGGCGTTGCCCTTACAATTACCACAACAAATTACTTTTGACCATTGGAAACAAGGAGATGAGGTTTTACCCATACCTTCCAAAGGACCAAGGGTGATATTGATTGCTATTTTACGATGATTTTGTGTACCTTGAGGGACACATTGACTATTGATCATTTGGACTTACTTTGTGAAGATGTTTGTCAATCACCTATCTGCTCAGAGTTTGATACAAGTGAGAACATTGTTTGCCTGAGGAAAGTCTCTCATGGCTTTTCACTCTAGCCACCTGTTGTTATTTTACCGTCCATGTCTATTAAAAGGTGCTTGGGAAGTATATTTTTTAATGTTGAGTTTCCTTTAGGCAAACCATAGACTCCAAAGGTTGGTTAGATGCTTGTGTGTTTCAGTCAGTTTTTCAACTTTCCGTTTTTAGTTTGCCAGTCGTCCGCTAGACCTTTGTCGATCCCTTCTTTGACATCAGAGCGTGAGGATGTCGTGTGGCTCAAGGCCTTAGGCCCTTTGAGTTAGTTTTTTGAACCTTATTTTTTGTGACTCTTTCTTGGATTGGATTGAGTACTTTTTGCGGAGATGGACTTGGCGGATTTTATCCCTCCCACCAGCCTCCATAGGTTAGATTACGACTTTCCCAATGATATGATGTATATTCTAACTCATGACATTTTGTGCTTGATTTATCTTTGTTTTGGTTCATGATGAAGCACAAAGCTGAATATCGAGAGCGTTGTTGTTGGGTTGGCTTCTTTGGTTGTTTGACTACACCAACATGCGATATGAGTAAGTCTACGAGGTAAGTATAGGTAGGTAGGGATTTTCCGTGTATTATTATACCATCGCATTTGTGTTTGTTTCCACATATGCATCATGGTGTTTTATCTCATATGTATACATGTATTATTTCGCGAGGTGGCAATACCACCCAAATTTTCAATTGTTGATGCTTTCTTTTCAAGTGTGAGAAGCTCTGCAGGTTTATACCAGATGCTAAGGATCATCAGCCCTCTGGTGAGCACATGTCCGTGAGCTGGAGCTAGATGTTATCCCCGTTTCTAGGGATAACTAGGAGATCATGTCTCGAGGCCTGAGGTCCCTAGACATGGACGTGGCTACCGAAGGCGAGGATTGACTTGAGCCTCGGCCTGGAGGGCCCATCCTTCTTCGCCAAGAATTATCCTGTTAGCAACAACGGCTTCCATCCTGCATCGGCTTGGACTTGTATCGGAAGACTCTTGCTCCATGAGTAGCAAACTTGGGTCAAGGTATCCACCTGTATCATGTGTCATGTTTGATCGTTATAACCTTCTTATATATATGCATAGGGTTCCTTACATTTTACGATAACTACTTGGATCTTACACTAATTCCTTAGACATTGTTTTGGGTGATTAATGGGGTGACCTAACAAGCTTGTATTCATACTGGTTAGCCACTAGGGGGATTTACCAAAGCCATCGTCCACTCCACCATTCTATCATTTTACATCTTATCTCCCATACATCCATCCCATTCCCTAGTCCGACCATTAGGATGACCTTTGAGGGTTACACTTTGTCACCTGTGGGAAGAAGGGCTAAAAGGCCCGAGGGTAAAAGCGGTGAGAGTAGAGAAATAAAAAGCCTTAGGAAATGAAACTGGGAATTCGCCAGCCGGGGATCCCGAGGCAATGAAGGCCTCTCAATAAGAAATAAAGGGACCCTAAGAAAAATAACAAAAACAAGACCCTAACCAAGAGGATGGGAGGTCTCATCACGAGCCGACCGGTATGTTCGCCGTTATCTAGCGGTATGACATTGCCATTATGCGGTCACCACATTCGAGGGGAAATGACCTTTTTTTGCATGGCCAAAGGAAAGGGGAGTCTCATCACGAGCCAGCCTTATCATTTCTACAAAAATGCCGATTGGATAACAGCATGGGCTCAGTCACCGCGCCAAGGAAGTGTCCTCTGGTCATACCTTGAAGTAAAAAAGAAGAAACGTGATAAATAAAAGAATAAAAAAGGCAATAAAGGGTCTTGGAAAAAGTGCATCCATGAAGGGTACAACTCACCTCCTACAAAAGGCACCCATGGACCAACACCTACCCTGGTCTTACTATAACTGGACATCCCTAGACCCTATCACTTCATGAACATGGCTTGAATGATCTTTTTGAGGAAACTTTCCTTTTCTTGTGGATCTTTAATAGGTTTTTCTGTTTGTTTCTTCAACTTTAAATAGTAGATATGTGTAATGTCTTTAGGCTCTTAGGAGGATATAGGGACATGCATGTGTTGATAAATTTAATGATGAAATATGATTGACATTGCTATGATCGCAGGAATTTGATAAGGCCCATGGAGGGTGTAGTTTTTAATGTGCAGGGATTTCGGCGGAGAGGTACCAATGGACCGGTACACACATAGAATATGGTGCTGGATCTCCATGAAATTTTGAAGAGCCCATCGAGGATGGTTGTTGGGATGATAGAGACATGACAATGTTGTGATGAGCCATTATCTGTGAGAGAGAGAAGAAGGGCGTTCCACCCAGAACACTTTGGCAAAGCCCGGCCTAGAGGAATCACTGCTGCGAGATAGAGCGTGTGCCTTTGATGGGCAGGACGTCACAGAAAGGCTGGACATTATGCTGTGTGGCGAGTGCGGTCGTTTTGTCCGCGTGTGGCTTGGAGGATCCTAAAGGGGGTAACATGGTTTTTGGATGTTGTATTAGCCCAAAAAGGACGACGTCTCCCTCAAAAGGGCTTGGCGTCCCTCTTTTTGCTCATATTACTACATTTTCTAGCGATTAATGTAAAAATAGTGTAAATTTTGTAATCAACCTTGTCAT
This sequence comes from Picea sitchensis, assembly GCA_010110895.2. Classification (NCBI taxonomy): domain Eukaryota; kingdom Viridiplantae; phylum Streptophyta; class Pinopsida; order Pinales; family Pinaceae; genus Picea; species Picea sitchensis. The sequence continues at coordinate 841 of SNQJ01S0047027.1, read as the reverse complement.
ATGTTTTAATGACCTTAATTTTTATTCCATGGATTTGGTATAAATAGAGGACATTTCCTCCCATTTTAAACATAACAAAACCCACTCTCTTGTGAGATCTACTTTTAGTCTTTGTCTTGGTATTTTGCTCTTGGAAGTAGGCATGGCCAACTCTTGTGGATGTGAGAGATCTACTTTTAGTCTTTTGTCTTGGTATTTTGCTCTTGGAAGTGAGGCGCAACTCTTGTGGAGGATTCTTCTTGGCATTTTTATGGTGTTTCTCTCATTGGAAGGTTTACAACTAGGGTTTGATGAGCATTCTTCGTGATTTGTAAGTGATTTTTTCATGCAAAACTTCTTAAATGAATGGTTGTAGGTTTAATCTCTTACATTTACTATTATATTGCTATTATATTGCTGAATCCTGAAACCCTAGGTAGCAAGCACACAAGTAGGTCCTTGCTATATGTCCCCATGCTTGAGAAACTTGTTTTAGCCATTGATTAAGGAATATATAGCCTAGTCGTTGCTACACTAATCATCATTTTTCTGAGTTAGCATTTAAGTAAAGGTTCAATAAAGGTGACGTCCTAGGCCTAGTTGACTCTACACCTAGGGTTTTAACTTTTAAGGTTTGAAGAGCCTTGCTCCCGCAACACTTTTCTCCCTTAGACTTGTACTTTAGAGCTAGCCGTCTTGCCAAGAGTATTTAAAGAAAAAGGAAGGAGAATGAGGCCTTGCTTAAGCAACACCGGAATGAGCCTCCTTCCCTTAGGGTTTTGATTCTAGGGCCCTGCCATTGCAGCACCATAGAACCTAACTCTCTAGTCTTTAGATTTTGATCCTCCTGAGATCTTGCCCT
>SNQJ01S0047026.1:30059-48415 GCA_010110895.2 Picea sitchensis | reverse complement strand
AAATACCCTTTAAAGCTTAACAATTTAAACATATGTGAGTACATACCTCTGATAGCATTTGCAGGTAGTGGCACCATCTGGTAGCAGCGACAATGATCACCAACTCTTAAAAACTTCAAGGGTCACTGCAACTGGTACTAGAACTAATACTTCAACTAATACTGCAACTACAATTGATACTACAACTGGTTTTGAGACTTCAACTGCAACTTAGGGTTTTATGAAGAAACCCTAATTTTTCAAACTTCAAATTTTAAAATTTTGATCGAGGGATAGATGCGCTGAGCTGAGGCGAGTAAGCTGGTGTAGTCAAATTTCTAAAAATCCAAATTTTACCCACTCAAACTTGACCATCGGATTTCTGGACTCTTCTAGTTTTCTGGTACTTCTGAAACTCTGGTACTTCTGGAACTCTGGTACTTCTGGTTTTCTGGTACTTCTAGTACTTTGTGAAAACTAGGGTTTCACTTTCCGGGATATCTACCCACTGAAAAGGTGCATTGAAGGTGCCAAAGAATTCCTTGGGTTAGGGCACACTTTTATAGATGGTTTTGAGGCTGAAAATCTTCTTCAATAAAAATCCCTAATTTTCATGTACGACAACAATGACGTTTTTCTTCTTCTTGTGAAAGATGCTCTCTTCAGCTTAGCTCTGATACCATGTTAAGGTTTAATCTATTATTAGGTTTCTTTTCAATTCACTAGATAACCATAACATAGATAGGATCACTAAAAAATACACAATCAAGAGAGACACATCATTTATCCTGGGAAACACTCATGGGGGAGAAAACCCAACAAAAACTTCCTTAATATAGATAGCCAATACAATGCCAAGAGATAAATCAAACAATACAGAAAGTCCTCTCCCAAGAATGCACCTCTCTCTCTCTTCCTTCTTCTCCAACTGTAGCTCCAAACTTGCGCTCTAATGAACAAGTGAGTGAGTGAACAAATGAAGCGTTGGCCTGTCTTATTTATACAATCTGGCAGGTGTTGAACTGAGGTGTCTTTTCATTGGCAGGGTTGACTTCTAAATCTGGGTGGTTATAACCACTTTAATATATTTTGGGGGCCGACTTCTCATTTAGCATATTACAATTAAGGTTTGACCAATCCACAAAAGGGGATTTGGTCATTTACAATACCCGACATAATCAATCTACAAAAAGGGATCGATCTACTAAATAATACATCAATAATAAATATAATACTCTTTGTAGTTACATTATTTCAACACCCCAAAATTTTAGAAACTTAACTTTTTCTAGTAATCTTTGAAAACTAACCTTATGATGGTGTATTGGCCCCTCACCAATAATGGAAGAACCACTTGCTTCTTGGTTCAACCTAATGTTCAAAGCATGAGACAATATTTGAAATGACTACATTGTCATAAGCTCACACACAGGTACATTACCTTGAACCTCTTCTCAAGGAGGATATGGAAGTGGTCCAGGATGAAGTGGAGGTTGTGCACCATGGCTTATTATTTCCATACTTTCACCTCTTCCTATTCTTTTATACATTACATTCCTTGCATGAATGGACATAAAAGTTTCAAATTTTAATGATATATATATATAAGAAAAAACAATAAGTTATCATGTATTTTACTAATCATGTGGCTCCATAGGCCCTATTGTATATAACCATGCTTTAATAGCATATGTAATGCATGAAAAATTTTCAATTACTTCCCAATTAAAATAGTAAGAAATTGAAGAGTTGTACATTTAATTATCAATATGAGGTCGTATTGAACTTATGAACTATCATGCATTGGATATGCAAGTATAATGTTGTAATTTCCAATAGTTATAGTATTTCTAAATGAATGTCACAAGGAAATATGTGAAGATGATTGTATCAAGTTACCAAACTAACCTACTCTACACACTTGTAGGAATGGAAACACACTTTTGCAGGAAAGTAAATGGCACACTTGCGGAAAAGTAAAACACACTAGGAGGAAAAATAAATCACTTTTGTAGGACAACAAATCACACTTGTGGAAAAGTAAACCACACTTTCAGTAAGGTAAATCACACTTGTGGAAAAATAAATTACTCTTGTAGGAAAGTAAATCACACTTGCAAAAAAGTAAATCACTCTTGCAGGAAAGTAAATCACACTTGTGGAAAAGTAAATCACTCTTGCAGAAAAGTAAATCACACTTGTAGGAAAGTAAAGGTGACTTGTTCAAGTATTAAAATGATCTTGATTAATGTGACAGATATGTTATAGCTCATGTACTGAGATGAAATAAACTTCAAGCTATAAGAATCAAACCACATTGTGTTCTTGAAGAAAGAAAATAAACTATCTCAAACTGAAAACCACACAATTGTTAATTAGAAAGCTATATGCAGTGTTGCAACAACCAGAGTTGCAATGATGAGAGTTGCAACAACCAGAGTTGTTGCAATGAGAGTTGAAACAACCAGAATTGCAGTGAGGGAAATGTTAAAGTTACAACAAACTTTAAATAGAGTAATTGCTAGAAATAAATGAAAATGACTAAAGGATGATACAACTCTGCATTAATCAACCATAAGACATGGCTCTGCAATGTCAGCATGGAGTGGTGAAAACATAGTTGCAACAACGAGAAAATTCCATAGTTGTAGCACGTTCTTAATAGATGGATAGTTGGAAATAAATGGAAATATAGAAAATATGTTACAACTATTCACTCTTTAATTAGAAATCACTACCCTACAATGTTATAATTGATTTACAACAATCAACAAGATGTTAATAAAGGAATTGATGGAAATAAATGAAGATATGGGAAATATATTATAGTTATCCACAAATTAATCAGAAAATGATACCCTGCAATTTTAGTGTTGAGCTATAACAATCCAGAGTTACAACAATGAAAATTACTATCTTTGCAACAAGATATTAATAGAGGAATTGATGGAAATAAATGAAATGATAGAAACAAATGTTAAAACTACTTCTATAAAATACAAATAGTACTAAGCTAAGGAGGGGGGCCTACTCCTTATATGAGGTATTGGTATAAGAATGCAGTAGGATGCTTAAATAATCAACACATCATTGATTGGACATGAATGAAATGAAACTTGCATTAAACATAAATGTGCAAAGCACTACAATTATGTTCACATATTTTCTTATTCTTTTTCTCTATTGCCAGGCTTAGAGAGAGCGGGGGTATTTATACAAAATGGTTTCTTCCTAAATTAACTAATAGAATCGATGAATAACCTCGAGTCTCATCTTGTTACATTATTTTCTCCAAAGGATGGAAAAAATAAGACGTGTGCTAACTAAATCATCCATGGCAAGTGGTGGCTGAGTTTTTCATTCCCTTATAGCACTCGTTTTATCTTGCCATGTTCTCGCGTGGTTGTTTAACTGACTGACCGATCCCTAGTGAAAAATATGTGGTTGATAAATGAGTTTTTGGGAAAACACGAAGTTACAACATCCAACTCAGAGTTGCAGTAATGATATTGTAGTGGGAGTTGCAACACTGAGAGTTACAACAATGACCAGAGTCGTAACACAGTGAGAGTTGTAGCATCTAGAGTTGCAGCACTAAGAGTTGCAGCAACGACCATAGTTACAACACTTGGAGTTGCAAAATTGACCAGAGTTGTAGCAACTATGCTTGAACAAGGATTGCAACTCTTGTTTTGTGAAGGTACATGTGCAACTTTGTTCCTATAAACCATTGTTAGCGCAAAAGGTGATAATATCCTAAAAATGAATAAGAATAAGTATTGAAATGGCATGTTGAGAGAGTGATTATACCTTGACCAAAAATGCATCATTTTGGATGAAAAGTGTATTGATATGGAAATGGAAATGGGAAAATGGTGTAAAAAAAGTATTTGATGAGTGATAAAAAGATGTCAATTTGAGCAGTTGTCATATCCCCTCAGTCAAAATTGTTGTGTGTATGCATGTAACCAAACAGTTAATTTTAGTCTAAGAGTGTGAGACTCCATTGGAGGTTGTTGATGTCATCTGTGTTCCCTCCCTCAAGAGTGGAAGCTTCTTCCTCATCTTGGTATCCTCCCAAAACTGAAGGAAGGCCTTTACCTAAAGTTTCCCTTCTTGGTTCTTGAGTAAAAGTAGGTTGATTTTCTTCTTGGTAAACCTACAGGATCACAGTGATGTCTTCTCCTACATTTTCCTCTGCTATTTCTTACGTGACAGGAGGGTACTTCTCTTGCGCTTCCATTTTTTCTTTATCCTATGTTTCCCCTATTGGTTCTAGTGTACCGACATAGTGACTTTCTCATGATGGTTCTTATGTGATAGTAGGATGATTGACCTCTACTGGTTCTTGTGTGATAATAGGGAAATTGGAATCTAGTGGTTCTTGTGTGGAAAAATGGAAATTATTGTTTGTGATAGTGGGATGGGTGTGCTATGTTGGCTCAATAGGGTGATTGGATTTTGTTGGTTTAACATGGAGAGTTTATGACAGCAGGGTGGGTGTCTTCTATTGGTTCAGAAATGGGAGTTCCCTTTGATTTTTTAGCAGAGTGTATCTCCTCCACTGGTTCAACAGGGTGGCTAACCTATACTATTTCAGTAGGGTGAGTATCCTTTGTTGGTTCAGTAGGGTGAGTATCCTCTAGGACAACATCGTGAGTGTCCACTACTAGTGAAGCAGAGCGACTCTCTTTTTCTGGTTCTGTAGTAATGAGTCATGCTTCTGAGGAAGGGTAGTATAACCTATCCAACTACCTATCTTTTCTAATATCATCCCCTAACAAATTGAGAGAGGTATGAAGCTTCTTTTTCTTCTTCTCAAGAACCAATTGCTTCCTTAAAAGTGACGAATATAAGGGCACAAGAAAAGGGGTAATTACTCTTTTTACTTTCCTAATTTTGGTCGAATCTATGGTAGCAGTGGCCTCATTTTTTTCTGGATTTGCAACTTCTTCATCGTATATGTAGGCCTCCAAAATCACAGCAAGGCCCTCTCCTAGGGTTTTCCTTGTTGGTTCTTATGTAAAAACATGTTTTTCTACCCTTATTTATTCATTAGGTCTAGGACTGAAAGAGTCTTTTCCATCCCCCATTGTGTCTTGTGTTGTGACTAATTCTTATACATGTTCCTCCCCTGCTATTTCTTTTGTAACAATAAGGGTTTTTATTTTTTGGGTGGCAACATTGTGCCTTTCCCTCTTTTTCTTTTAAGTCATTGGATATACCAGTCTCTTCCTTGTCCTTGGAATTATTTTTGTTTGGGGTTTTTTTTGTGTTACTTCTATGTCATTGCCATGAATGCCCTCATCTCACATAAGTGTTTCAACAGAACCCTCAAGGGTTTCTTTTTCAGTGGTTGTAGTTCCGAGAGCTGCATTGTTTTCGGCCTCTAGAGCTGCAACATTAACAACATCCATAGCTGCAATAGTAACAATGTCTAGATTTGTACCAACCATGGAATATAGAGTTGCAGTAGCCTCAACCTCTAGAGTTATAGTGCCACTATCTCTTAGTGGGGTTGCAATGACTACAACTCTTTTGGGCGGTGTTACGGTGGGGACTAGTACTCTCTCCACCTTGTTCTATGTCCTACCCTCCCTATGCAACATGTGCTCGACCAAAAGTTTGATTATCCCATGGTGTGAGAGGGATTCTCAAGCTTGGACGAATTTTTATGCCTATGTGGACATGGTCTACAATGTTTTCCAATGGAAAAATGAAATGTTAATCATCCTGCTATGTCACAAGTGGTCTAGAAAAAAAATATGTTGTATATATATGGCCCCATAGAGAACCTCACAGGTGATGTATCATTGTATTACCATGGCAATGTATTGACATGGAATAGGTAATGAGGTCATATTGAATCATGTTCCCTTCTTGACCAGAGCTTCGCTTGGTTCAAGGAACTATTGGGTGACTACTTGAGGATTGTAGGCTTCGACCTTCGTCGAAAATATCGTCATTCATCTCTTTGAGGAAGTTCAATCACCTCCACTATCACATCCTTTGTCACCGACACCACTACCCTTGCTACTTTGGTGTTGATTTCAATGAACTTCATGGGAAATTCAAGTGTCACATTATCTCCATACGCTCGTATCCTATTTAGGTATTCCATCTAGCCTCCCTACTATAAAAAATTTCCAATATTATTGTATGCTTCCAACAAGAGAATATTTTTCGGTTCTCTATGGTTTAGTGAGACTCTCATTTTTCCTTCTCAGAGCTCAATAAATTGTAGCTTTAACTTGGAATGAATGGTTCAAAGGGTGGTGGTTGTGAAGTATGGAAAAGAATGGCAGTGGGACGGGGTAATTGTGTCACAGTTTGGATGATTTTGAGTGTGTGATGATGTTTTAGTGATGTGATTAGCTCATGATTATGCCAATCAATTCCTATTCATTACACAAGTTCGAGAGACATACCTTCTTACTACCATGCATGGTCATGATTGCTCGTACCATCGTCATGCTGGAATGTCGACTTCATAGGATAACTAGGCTCCTCATCGACATCGAGAGTTGTAGTAGCGGTCATAGTGGAAACAACAATGTGTCCAAGTTCGAGAAATGTCCTGAGTTGCAAAAATGCAACTTAGGTTCATAGATACAACAATCATGTAGAGTTGCAACAATTTTATGAAGTTGCAACAATATGAAGAGTTGCAACAATGTGCATGGAGTTGCAACAATGTTTGGAGTTGCAGTAATATGCGGAGTTGAAACAATGTGTACGGAATTGCAGAAACAATTTTCCAAAGTAGTAGCAACATGTTGTCCAGAACTATGGCTTGACATGGTATCTTAGTAGGATTCATATTTTTCCAAATCGGTTATTGGTATCTTAGCAGTGGAGTTGTAGAATTGATATACACAGTTGCAACAATAGTGTTCTGAGTTACAATGACAATGTTCATGGTTTCATCAATAGTAGTTGCAATGACTGGAGTTGTAGCAACAAGAGTTGAAAAATCCAGAGTTGCAACAACATGAGTGGTAGCAACAAAATTATTCTCCCCAACATATCCTGAAAAATACTTTATTAAAAAATTGAATAGAAGGATCATGTCATAACCATCATGAAACCGTGAAGTTACCTTCTCTCTCTCTTTCTCTCTATTTTTATCATGTCATGTGTCATCATAGGATTATTTTCACAAAACATGCCCCTAAGGTTTTTCATACATGTTTTTTTTTACAAGAATGAATCATTTAGCAGGGATTCCCCCCTTATTAACAATATCTAGATTATTGTTCCACCATCCAATAGTAATCATCTTCAAAAAGGATTCCTTAGATAAATTTCTATGATATAATCAAATAATGTGTCCATTTTCCATCACAGGAGTTCTCTCACATCAATGGTGCAAAGTTTGATGGCTATGTTGTCATATATAGTGGCAATCTCACAAGGCCCAAGCCATCGAGTGTCAATCTTCCCTCTGAAATATTTGAAGTTGGAGTCAAATAACAAGGCCTTCTCTCCAACTTTGAATTTATTCTTTTTAATGAACTTGTCATGCCACCAAGCTCTCTGATTTTTTATTACTACTGAGTGGTACAAGGAACACCGACAAAGTTTTTTCTATTTCATTGATCTGGAGGAGTCTCTGCTTCTGATATTTAGTTAATTCCATCCCAAGTTGTAAACCTATTCTAAGTGTCTCATCTCTATTTCAATAGAAAATATTAATATCTGTCCATACAAAAATACATATGGAGTGTAGCGAGTGCTAGTCCTCCATGTTGTCTCGTACGCCCATAGAGCTTTAGGTAGTTTGTCGACCCAATCTTTGAGGTGTAGTATGACAATGTTGGTGGCCTCAAGATTTTTTTTTTCCCTTCTATATGGCCATTGGCATGCGGGTGATATGGTGTAGTAACCCTATGTTTTATCTTGTATTTATCCATCAAGTCTTTAATAAGTCTTGAAGTGAATTGAGTTCCACCATCAATACCTATCTCTCAAAGTATCTTAAATCTAGTAAATCTTTCTTCCTGAAGAAATCCCACTACTGCGTGTTCTCTCACGGTCGGGAGTGGAGTGCCTTGGGTTCCATCCATTTTGTGACATAATATATGCATAATAGGATGTAGGACTTACATTGGGAAGGGGGATTGATTGGCCCTACATAACACAAGGCCCATTTATCAAAGGGCTATAATTCCAATTGTGGTAGTAATGGAATCTCATCTGATTGCACCGATCTTCCCATGCGCTGGAAGCTATCACACATTTTTACATATTCCTTGGTGTCATTGAAGATAGTGGGCCAATATTACTCTTGATTAACTACCCTTGTACCCAGTCCTCTTGTCTGTAATGTGGCCTCCACACAGACCATCATGGAAATATTTCAATATCTCATAGATGTCATCTTCTCATAGACATATCCTAATGATGAGATTTAATCACGTGTAGAAGAGACAATCATCTATTCATGAGAATATATAACTTTGTTTGATGATCTTATGATGCTCCTTTGGACATAAATGATGTGGAAGTCTACCTACAACAAAGTAATTAGTGATATCTGCGAACCAAGGAGAGTTAATAGAAACCAAAAATAGGTTCTCATCAGAGAAATAATCTTCTAGTGGTGGCTCATTTTCATTATATGTAGGTCTTGAAAGAAAATCAACCATTGCATTATCCTTCCCTATTTTATTCAAGATGGTTATATCATATTCATGTAGTAACGATAACCACCTAGTTACCCTGCATTAGTGATAGGTTTTTTCATTAAATATTTTATGGTAGCATGGGTAATGTGAAATATTATTGGATATCCTATGATGTAATGTTGGAATTTATCAATTGCATGTATTACCGTAAGAAAATATTTTTATGTTACTGTATCATTTAGTTCTACGGGTAAGATATTTTTGCTAACATAGTATATTGTGAATGGATCATTTCCTTCTAGTTGTCCTTGAAAATCTCCAATGGTAGTGTTTGATGCATCCGTAGAGATATGAAACAGGAGGGATCAATCAAGACCCCTTAAAATAGGAGCCTCAAACACATTAGATTTTGTTTCTTCAAGTGCATGGTGGCAACTTTCTGTCCAGAAAAACTCAAAATATTTGTGAAGAAAAGAAAACAATGGACAAGCAATTTGTGAGAATTTTTCAATAAAGCGATGGTAGCAACTAGCATATCCTAAGAAACTTTGTACCTATTTTTATGAATGTCGATTCAAGAAGTTTAATATTGCATTGAATTTCATCGAATCCACTTGGATTCCTTTAGCTGAGATATGGTGTCCTAATATGATGCCATCAATTAACAACATTGCACATTTCTCATTGTTGAGGGATATGTTAGATTCTTTACAACTTATCAATGTTTTCTCTAAATTTTCCAATGCCTCATCAAATTCATTACCATATGTCATGAAGTCATCCATATATATATTTCCACACAATCATGAATTAGATCAAAGAATTTACCAATTACAACTCTTTGAAAGCTGGTAGGGGTGTTACATAAACCGAATGGTAGAACATGATAGATAAATTTCCCCCATGGATAGGTGAATATTTTTTTTTCTTGGTCCTTATGCGTGATCTAGATTTGGTTATACCCATTGAATCCATCAAGGAAAGGAAAGTATATCTTCCTTTCGAATGTATCTAGGACATGATCAATGAACGGAAGAGGGAAATGGTCCTTGTGTGTTTCTTTTTTGAGTTCTTGATATTCCACACAAATTCTCCATTTACCATTATTGTTTGGTACCTTGATGAGAGGGGAGACCCGTTGGGTGTTAGAAATTGGATAGATAAAGTTGTCTGCAAGAAATGTATATATCTCTTCCTTAACTATGTCTTTTAGTGCCAGATTAATCCGTTGTTAGGGATGGAAGATGGGTCTATATCCTTATTTAATGTATATGTAGTGTGCCCATAAGTCAGGATGTATTCCCTTCATGTTATATTAATTCTAGAAAAAGGCATCACTATGCTTTTGTATCACTTTGACCGATCACTCTTTTTGTTGTTCAATCAATCCCCGATTGATGTTCAAGTTTTTATCAAGACTGATTTCTATGGTTTCTATGATGGACCCTTGATCTTTTTCATGTGAGGGATCATGTTCTACAAGTGATATTATTGTTGAGGCAAGAGAAGACTATGTTTCTGGATGTCTAACATGCTCAAGAACATGTGATTTGGTTGAAGAAGAGGCTATGAAATCGTTGATTTTATTGTCGTCTATTTTCCCTTTGATAGATAAGTACTTATCTATAGATAGGACTTGATGAGATTCTTCTTCTTCATCACTATAATCTCCATCGACCTACAATGGTGTTTCTAAATCTATGTTGGGTTTGGAAAGATGATACATGGTTAATTTTTTTGTAGAGGTCCCATAGGAAGCGATCATGTTTCTCGACCTACAATTGATTTTACATAAAACAATGGCTAGCCAAGGCCTTCCCAGGATTACAGGATACCCCCACAAAGAGGGTTTTGGTTGTAGGATCATAAATTCAACAGGATATTCCCACAAATCTATGAAGGTCACTACGTCTTCTAGGATTCCCTCTGGTTTGATAGTTGATATGTCAACAAGTTGGAGTACGATTGGGGTTTCCATAAGGCTAGAGATTCTTAATGTTTCCATGGTATCTCATGCAATAACATTAATGGAAACACCATGGTTAATTAATGTGTTACTAATTTCTGTATTATCAATTTTCACATTAACTATCGGGATACCAGGGTAAGAGTATTTGGCCACGAGAACTCCCCCCATCATTAAGTCTCACAATTTACCCATAACATGGATAGTTTGGGGTTCCTTCATTTTTCTATTGGGTTTCCTTAAAAAAAGTTCATGTATCACTTTTGAATAGATGGGTACATCTTTGATGGCTTGGAACAATGGTATTTTAACACACAAATTCTTGAGTTCCCCCAACAAATCAAACTCAAGATGAGTAAGAGGTTTATCTAGGTTTAATCTTTCAGGATAGGGTGGGTTTTGAAGTTCATGGTGGGCATGATAATATTTCAAAGGTTCATGAGATTGTTCCTATTTTGGTTCTTCATTCCAGACATCCTCATTCAAATATTCAATACAAATAGGAGTTTGGTCCTTGGTTAATGTATTTCAAAATTGAATATGGATATCATGGTATTCTAGGGAAGAGATGGAATAGTTTGGGTAGGTGGAAATTCCAACAACTTGTGTTGGTTGGGTTGGCATCACGTTATTATGGTTAGGGATGGATTGTGCAGGTAATTTTGGTAGGCGAGGGGCTCATTTGCATCCCTTCATCTATGGAGGGAGAAGAAGTTGCATGGGTGGTTGTGTTGTGGCCTGTTGAGGGACCCCATAATTGGGTTGTAGGATGATGAGCCACCCATTGTTTTGTTAGCAGAAACCATGGGTGAGAAGTATATTACATGGAGGGGTTAGTCCAATATGAATTAAAATACTGAGATTGGTCTTGAACCATACCTTGAGGTATGGGTTTCCATGGTCTAGGTTTCCATTGTTTGGGTTTCCATGGACAATTGCACATAGCATGGTCTTCACTAAATATTCCACAAACCTTGATTTGGTCCAATGGAAAATCCTTCCACGGGTGCTTTGTTCTTCATTTTGGGAAAAAGATAGCCAAAGCTCATTATGCCTCTTCATTATTCTTATTCATTTGCAATGTATTGAAATAGGATATCAAGGAACTAAGTATACAAGTATTTAATTCCTCTAACATATTCTTCATCTCCACTCTTGTGACTCCACTTCCAACAATATTGCCAGTCCTTGTTAATATATATCTTGGTCCCTTGTCTGTTTTTGAAGTACCTATGTAATATTTGTGACAATTTTCCAAGATAAAATCATAATATTGTTGAGATATATCTCCTCCACCCATTAAGTTGATAATTTCAATGCAGTCATCTCAGATTCCTCTTAGGAATAAGTCACATCATGTCTCAGGAGCCAAGTCTCCTTGCCTTGCGCTTTGCAAATTATAGTTGAATCTTTCGACATAATCCTCAAGGATATTGTCTTCATGTTGTGTCATTATGAAGAATTCCTCTCTCCTTTCCTTATCCTTACAATAATATTGGTAATTTTCCAATAACTTCTACATCATCTGGTCCCATGTGTGAATGTTTTCCCTACCAAGTCCCATGAACTAGCATAGCACAATGTTCTTGAGTGTGGCAGGGAAAAGTTTCAATTTTTGGGCATCCACATGTAATCATAACTTCTGCAAATCACATTGAATTCGAGGAGGAAGGTGTTGGTATATTCTTTAGATAGGCCATGAAAATTTGGCAAGGATGAATGAGGGATATTCTTCATTTTGTTCTCCTCATTTGATCCTCTAATTGGAAATCTGAAGGCAGAGGTTTCTTCCTTGACAGTTTTATGTGCCATCTCCCTCCTAGGGTTGTCTTCTAGTTTTGAAGGTGCCTTAGGAAATATGAACTCCCCAAAGTGGTATTGTTCATTAATTAGACCCTCTGAAGGCAGGACTTCTATTTGCATAGAACCTTGTACAGTCTTTGATTCTTGAGTGGAGATCTCAGGTCTCTTCCTGGAAAGAAAAAATACAACAGGTGACAAATAGTTTGACTTAATGGGATCCTTTCCCTCTTGAGAGTGACATGCACTGTTAACATTAATGGTATCTTTTGATAAACTAATGTATCTACCTTGTTGATCCCTAACTTTGTGCATAGAAAATATTAGAAAAACATTCTACAAATTGTTGAAATAAATCATATCAATCAATATACTAAAATGAAAAATACAAACAACAACAAAACAACAACTATACTTTTGACAGATCACCGACAACGAAGCCAAAATTGATGGACTTTTCAAGTACTTCCCAATTAAATTAGTAAGAAACTAAAGATTTTTACATTTAATTATAGATTTGAGGTGATATTGAACTTACGAACTATTGCGCACCGTATATGAAAGTATAATGTTGTAATTTCCAATGAGTTGTAGTATTTCTAAATTAATGTCACAAGGAAAGATGTAAAGATTCTTGTATCAAGTCACCAAAATAAACTACTATGCACACTTGTAGGAATGGAAACACACTTTTGCAGGAAAGTAAATCACACTTGTAGAAAAGTAAATAACTCTTGCAAGAAAGTAAATCACACTTGCAGGAAAGTAAAGGTGACTTGTTAAAGTATTAAGATGATATTGATTAATGCAACATATATGTTATATCTCATGTATTGATATGAAAAAAAACTCAATATATAAGAATCAAACCACATTTTTCTCATGAAAAAAGGAAATAAACTATCTCAAAGTGCAAACCACACGATTGTTAATTAGAAAGTTAGATGCAAAGTTGTAGTAGCCAGAGTTGCAACAATGAGAGCTACAAAGTCTATATTTCCCACAATGAGAGTTATAGCAACAAGAGTCGCAACAACACGAGTTGCAACAACTAGAATCACAACAAGGGAAATATTAAAGTTACATCAAAGTTTAAATAGAGGAATTGTTGGAAATAAATGAGAATGAATAAAGGATGCTAAAACTACACATTAACCAACCATAAGACATGAATTTGCAATGTAAACATGGAGTGGTTCAAACAAAATTCCAATAATGAGAAAATTCCAGAGTTGCAGCACACTGCTAATAGAGGATTTGATGGAAATAAATGGAAATATAGAGAAGATGCTACAAATTATCCACTCTTTCATCAGAAATCACTACCATACAACGATAATGTTGAGTTATAGCAATCAACAAGATGTTAATAGATGAATTGAAAAAAATAAATGAAGATATGGGAAATATGCTACAATTATCCACTCATCAATCAGAAAATGATACCATGCAATGTTAGTGTTGAGTTACAACAATCCAGAGTTACAAAAATGAAATTCACTAGCATTGCAACAAGATGTTAGTAGAGGAATTTCTGGAAATAAATGAAATGATATAAATAAATGCTACAACTACTTCTATAAAATGCAAATAGTACTAAGCTAAGGAGGGGGACCTACCTCCTTAGATGAGGTATTGGTCTAAGAATGAAATAGGAAACTTAAATACTTAACACATCATTGATTGGACAAGAACAAAATGAAACTTGCATTAAACGAAAATGTGCAAAGCACTACAATTCTGTTCAAAGATTTTCTTATTCTTTTTCTTTTTTCCCCATCTTAGAGTGAGCGGGGGAATTTATAAAAAATGGTTTCTTCCTAAATTAACTAAGAGAATAAATGTATAGCCATGATAATTGGGTTGTCTCATCTTGATAAATTGTTTTCTCCAAAGGATGACAACAACAGGTTCTATGCTAACTAAATCAACCATGGCAAGTGGTGGCTAAGTAGTGCATTCCCTCCTCGTGACCTTTTTCCCTTCTCATGTTCCTGCATGGTTTTTTCGATGATTGGTAAATCCTTGGTGATAACTGTGCGGTTTACTAATGAGTTGTTACGATAGAGGAAGAGTTATAGCACTTGACTTGGAGTTGTAGCACTGAGAGTTGCAACAACAAGAAGAGTCACAACAAAGTGAGAGTTGAAGCATCCAAAGTTGTAGCATTGAGAGTTGCAACAAAAACTAGAGTCGTAGCACTGGGATTTGCAACAATGACTAGAGTTTTAGTAGCTATGCTTGAACATGGATTGCATCTCTTGTGTTGGAAAGGTACCTATGCAACTTTGTTCCTATATACGACTATTAGCACAAAAGGTGATAATCTCCTAGAAATGCATAAGAATAAGTATTGAAATGGCATGTTGAGTGAGTGATTATACCTTGACCAAAAATGCATCATTGTGGATAAAAAGTGTATTGATATGGAAATGGAAATTGGACAAAGGTGTACAAAACGTATTGGATAGATGCTAAAAAGATGTCAATTTGAGCACCTGTCAACTCTCATCCGAAATGTTAACCTAAAACAAAGTACATATCCTACAAAAGTGTATTTTTTTTAAACAATACAATAATCAAAGTAACAACATAAAATATGATGCATGAAATTGAGCTTAACTCTTCATATATGTATATATATTCAATACTATACATAACATGTATTTCAAAAATAACTTATCAATTTGACCCCTTTCTAGTAAAATCCTCTCATAAAATCTATGATGGTTAAAAATAATAGTGATTGGATTAACTCACTAATATTAAGAATATATAATACTTGATTCTTCAATGTGCCAATGCATAAATCTACTCAACAACATATGGAACAATTATTTAATAAGCATTTTCCTTGCTAATATTAGTATACCAAATCAAGAGAATACTCCCACCAAATAATTCAGCTCCATTTTTAGACTCAATGATCACAACAATCAAAATTAAAATATATTTCAATCAACAATGATTCAAACAACCAAACCTGAAATCTAGGTTTGTAACCAGGAAACACCCTATCCCCAATTTCCACTAAAACAATTCAACTCAAGAAGTAATTAAAATAATCCCTTTAGTATACCATTCGCCTATACTATCTACACATACAACAATCTTATACAAGGAAGAACCCTCTAGAATAACCCAAAAATTCCACTAAATGTTATTTGTAAGAACATGATTAGGACAAAATCAAATCTTCTATAATGAAAGGACCATGTCCTTTTAACCCAAATATGGTTTCTTGAGATTTTTCATGAGTGAGACCATCACTAATTGGAATTATCCCATACAAAATTTCATCTATACCTAGTTTGTGTGTTTTAATTTATAGTCAAATCTCTAATTTAAGTCAACAATCATCTACAACACAAGACCACAAGCATCTAAGAGTAAAAATTGGGAGAAGTGCATGGACCTAATTTTGTGCTTAAATAAAGGTGCAAGTGTCTATGTGTTATAGCTAATTTTTCCTCACCACATGAAAATTCCTTGGATGTCCTTTCAATTTACCTATCCAGACTTGAATTCCCCTTTTCATCTTCCAGAGCCAAAAATAACATTTTTTGACATATACACGCCCCACCAATTAGACAACAAGCATATACGCAGGTTGCTACACTACAACCCACGTACATCAAGTTTGGTGCTCAAAATTAGAAATTATGTCGAGTTTCCATGTCACGTCATGCAATCCATGATCCTTGACCTTCCATATACTGGAAACGTTCTGAATCGGCCCTTCAGTTCCATTTGAAGGCTACAAATTGAGCCATATCCAAGCCATGGAAGAGGAGAGAATTCAACTTTTGAGAGAAAAGATACTCTAGAGAAATTTTCACTTCACATTGAGTCTGCATCCCTTTATCCTTTAAAGGTTGAACTCATTGTTCAACCCCCAAGATCTTCCTTCTTTGATGGAGAACCTCATTGTCTCCTTTATATGAGCTTGCCTTTGGTGGATGATTGAAGTGGTGGAGGCCCAGCTGGAAGGGACTTAGTTTCTCAGTTTCGATATGTATTGACATAGAAGTTTTTCACCTATACACTTCTGTTGATTATTTTAATAGAAATATTATTTTCTCGTCCAATTGATATCTTGCAAATATTTGAATTATTATTCCATGGACATATTTTTCATGTATGTTTATGGATTATGCTATTTTATGTGCTACCATTATATATTATCACCATATCCTTGCATATCTTGGTTGTTGGGGACACATTGCAGTTATAAAGCTTTGAGTTGTCTTCATCGAACATCCAGACGAGGTAGGCTCTTGATCTTGTCTTGTTAGCATTTTCATTTAGATAGATACTTGAGATTAGAGTTGATTTCTGCATGCCATTTTGTCTGTTGTGGCTTACCCCATGCCATAGAGATATTTTCCTCGTAACAGAATTGGCGACCATATTAGGGATTGATTCTTTTGTTTGGGGTTTAGAGTGTTTTTCTCCTTGACTTGCTCTATGTTAGCTTGAGTTTCCTTGTCCCCTGATTGCTTGACAACCTATTTTTACTTTTCATCTGAGTTTCTTGGCCTAATCCTTGCCCTGACAATGTTTTACTACATATACATGGGTTTTCCCTTGATATACGCGTACATACATGATTTTTCCTTCTACAGGGTGCATACATACGCAATGTTTTCTCAAATGGTCGTGTACATCAACGTTTTGGCTTACTGGCTGAGTTTGGTGTTTGTTGGGTGAGTTTGGTTGGTTGTTGAGTATTCTCGGGTCTCTGTCCTAACTATTGAATTCTGACAGAGTGACAGGAAACCTTCTTATTGTTGAATTTTCGGTTGATATTATTTCTTCTCATATTTTTCATCGGTTTTCCTTGCACATTGGTTTAAGTGTTTGCTTCCTGGTATCCTACTTGGCTTGTCTCTTTTTTCTTGTAGTAGGGTCTGTGTGTGAAGCTTCTATCCATTCCTTGAATTTTTTTTTCTTCATATCGAAGATACAAATTTTTTTCTCAGTTTTTATTGTGGCATTTGCTATTTTGATTATCTAGTATTGATCTTGACATATTTGGAAAGATTCCATTTTATTAAAATTATAGAAGTTGCATGTGAAGCATACCATCTCCTGAGAATTTAAGATTAAGAATTAGAACTATTTTTATATTCATTTATTTGATATGTTGAGTCATAATATCATCAGTTTCACGAGCATACCTATTGAGTAAACAAAATTCATTAAAAGTAATGTTGATTAACTAAAATTGATTAGAAACAATTTTATTTTTCAAAGTACACAAACAAGCATAGGATATAGGGCCTTGGAATAGGATTTTGTGAGTAAAATTATCCAAGGATATTAAACTAAACATATGTGCCTAACCAGGGAGTGTTGAAATCCATTATTTAATTAGTGCTATCAGGAGGCTTCGCTCACATTGGAGTTAAGCACGAGGACACACGAAGTTGGTTGCAGATATATCCCTCTAATACCTTCATAGCGTCAAAGATACTTCTGTGGTTTCATTCATATATGGGGGTCTTGCTAGTACCTTTACCTCTGTGAGAGG
The DNA here is from genome assembly GCA_010110895.2 of Picea sitchensis. NCBI lineage: Eukaryota > Viridiplantae > Streptophyta > Pinopsida > Pinales > Pinaceae > Picea > Picea sitchensis. The sequence goes on along the minus strand of SNQJ01S0047026.1, from coordinate 30,510 downwards.
TGGTGCTTTCAATATTTCAGGCTTTGTTACCCTTCCCATATGGTGGACCAAACTTACGAGTGTTCACCTGTGCATTGGTTATATCATGGTGGCTCTAGTTGCTTGACATAGGTAGCCACATAGGTTACTTGTAGGGGTTATTCTATAGGTACACTGAGTTATATGAGGGTCGGACAACACACAACCTTTATGGAGGATTACCTCTCTGGGGGGGTCCGACCGATTGCATTGTTTTTTTTTTTTTGACAAAAACGGTTATGTTGCATTAATAGGCATTCTGGCCAGCCAGAATCTGGAATTTACAAATCCGAAGAAGGTTGGTGACCTCTGACAGTGTTGCCAACCTTCTGGTGAGTGTCTTGGGAGACCAGTTCCCTTTGCTCCTTGAGCTAATTCGGGAATAAGACAAAAAGTGTGTACATGAGTAAATTCTCACAAACTGTGAGCATAG
>SNQJ01S0047025.1:84651-103822 GCA_010110895.2 Picea sitchensis | reverse complement strand
TGAAGTCTTATGGTTCCTGTACCTTTTGAGGACAACACAATTATAAATTCAAAACAATAACAATGGCTTATTTAACAACCCCAAACATATATCCAACTTTTGTTAACTAAACATCACTTTGCAGAAGTGGAAATAGGATTATCTACTATGCTTAATGCATAATTGTTCATTCACACTGATTCGAAATCAAATCTATCTATAAATATGTATTATACTTAGGAAAGTTCATACACTTAGAATCATTTGCAACACACAACTATTATATTTGCACACTCACACAATTAACTTATTCCACACAAGACATATGCAGGGAGGCTTACCTTGGTTGGGGCGGTGGGCCCTTACCGAACCAATAAAGTACCTCTAAATAAATTACAGACTAAAACACTTTACTCTTATCCATGAATTGCAAAAACTAGCATTTGTATTCCTTCAATTGATCAAGTAAATCAGTAATTCAACATTTCATTTCCTAGCATAACAGTGTATACCATTCTCTACTTACTACCTATTATCTACACAACATCCCTTTTAAATAAGGTCAACCTTTACAATCAAGGTATGAGGATAATTATCAAACATTTACAAAATATTACAATTGGTGAATCATATCATATCTCAAGGAATTAACTTCATCCTCATGACATGAAGTGCATGAGTGATGAAGTCTATCGTGATCTTCAAATGATCCAAGGATACTTCTATCCAACTAATTTCTTAGAATCATCACTAGCATACTCGTTCAAAACGTTAATCCCATAGACAGGGGTTTAGTACCGGACTATCACAGTAATACATCTAGGTACCAGATCAATGCAACGGTGTTACCAGAATAGGAGCAGAGTTGGTACTGAATCAGCGTAGAGGTGGTACCAGATCAACGTAGTGTTGGTACCAGATCACCACAGTGTTGGTACCTGATCTGATGGAGTACCGAAATAGAACAATTGGTTGTTGCAGTATTGGACCAGTGGAAGTACTAGATGAGGTGATGAATTTTCATGAAGCTTCTTAATAATAATCAAATTAACTAGGAGCATAAACAATCAACCATTTAATCCCAATTAATCAAGAAATCAAGAAATCATGTTTTTACATAGGTTACCTCTTTATGCATATAGATAAGGTCACAAGGTATGTTTGTGAAGGAAATAAACAGCATATCCACATGTCAGAGGTAACATTGACCTAGATAGAGGTTAATATAGGGTAATAGAGGTGTCAAAATGGAGACTCAACATTTCCCCCATGCTTAAGTCATTGCATGTCCTCATGCAAAAATGTCAAAACTGATACTCAAAACTTTGCAAAACTGAATCTTCTTCCATCTTGTCTGAACATCATTTATCTAGCTGTAGAATATTGAAACTAGAGGCCACACTCCTAAGCTCCTTCTTAATCACCCTGGTGTATTGGATCAAACGTAGAAATTTGTTGATTTTATCAGAGACTTCTTCTTGCACATCCTGCAACTGTAGGTTATATTCTTTCAATTGTGAATTCTCTGCCTTAATGTGCCTATACAAAACTTGATACTCTGTAACCCCTTATTTTAACTTCTCATTATGTTTTTTAAGTTTCCCAACTTTCAATATCAATTGTTTCTTGCTCAGGGAACTGACAGGATCAGATACAGTTGCTTGTTCAGTTACCTCCCCTCGGGATTCATTTTCCTTTCTTAAACCTTTCAAGGTTTCTGTTACTAACCCCTCAATCTCACTAATTGTTGTTCCATAGCCACCTTCCTTCTATGGAGAAGTTAGAATATCAATAGGCTCCTCTGGAAGTGAAGGAACATGTGGAACTGTTATCTATTTAGCCATGCTTCTTGTAGTTCTTCGTACGGGAAGTGACGCTTCCTCGGATTTGCTGACAGGAGTGAAAGTCTCTTCAAACAACTTCCTCTTCTTTGTTTTAGTAGAAAATATAGGCATGGGGACCTGTTTCTTCTGTACAGATTTGGTTTTCACCTTAGAGGACTAAGGTGTAGGTTCTGGAGTTTGTTCTTGTGGAACATTCCTCGTTTCCACTCTCGAGGACTAAGGTGTAGGCTCTAAGATTTGCTACTTTTGTATCTTCCTCATTTTAAGCTTCCCCCTACTACCACTTTTCACCTCATGAGTCTTCTCCAATTCACTAATCGGCTCTTTAGGAAACACAATAGCTGCTTCAAGGGTCTTCTCCAACTCACTAACCGAGTCTTTAGGGAACTCAATAGTTTCCTCAGGGGTACCATATGAAACTTCCTTTTGACCAAGTTTCTTCCTTTTTCACCTCTCATGGAAATTGATTTTTAGGGATCGAGGATGGACTTGGTTCCTTAGATTGGGAGGGCTTCTCCTTCCTGGATGTAGTAGGCTCCTCTAGGATTTGTTCTTCTAGCACATCCTTCTTTTGACACTTTTTCCTGCTCTCCTTCGAAATGTGACAAAATTTTTAAATGGTATAAGAAGGTCACGAAATACCTCCCTTCGCAAGTGATAAATATCTACAAACTAATGAGCATCATCCAGTAATCTTCCTTAATACAGCTTCGAGGGATACCTTTGATCCAGTTGGGATCCTGATGCTCCGGCCTTAGAAAATTTTGACAAAGCTTTATGTCGATGATCACTCCATTAAAATATTTCTCTCCAGAGGAATGAAAGCCTGTAGATTTCTCTATGGTGGCCTCCGAAATTGTTAATTTCATTTCCCCAAACTGAACACTCTCTCCGTCATAGGTCTGCGCAAAATAAAGAGAGACTCCCTCATGATAGCCTTTAAATTTTTCCAAAAATGGAACTGAGCCGACCTGTTCAAATTTCTCCTTGCAAGTTTGGTATTCTTGTGTCTCCCTATATAATTGGAACATAGGTTCGTGCCTATCAACCCCCATGATGGCTTAAATAAATTATTAAAGTGTATGATGCAATAGAACAAAGAATGAGGGCTTAGTACTGGAACAGGGAAACCCACGATGGAGTAATGGAAGGGGACACTGTATGGAATCAATATGAAGGGACAGAGCACAATGTGAATGGATATGGTGTGAAAATAAAACGAGTAACTAATGCTCATCTGGATGGGGAAAGCCATCCAGAGGAGCGTTTATAAGTTAAGATTCATATTGCAATGTTCACATCCATCGTAATGATGGCAAGGTAAGATAAGTTGAATTCATGAATAATTTATAGGATCGTATGGAGGTTGGTGTCATATCGTGTTCATAGTAGTTTTGGGAAATGATTACAGGAGATGTGGTTGTTGTGACCAAAATTCACAAGTATGTAATCGTCTGACGTCATTGTGACTAGAACAGAATTATGGTTTGGCATGCATTAAGATGTGGCTTAAATCATTCACACAACACGATGTTGGATCATGGAATTATGACGTTTCTTCACCATATGAATGGAAGCTTTGACCATGGTGTTTAAGAATGAAATTGATCTTGTTAGAGGTATAATTATCCTGCACTCTCAACATTTCGAGTGCATATGAATGATTTATATACGAGGAGATGTATACAAGGACTTGCAGAAGTTCATGGTAGGGAGCATGAAATAATTGAGGAAAGGAGGATGCATGAGAGTAACCACACATTTAATACATAATTAGTCTAATTATTTAATAAAACAGGAAAAATAGTGAGCTAATACCTCTTTTTACTTGAAGCGTTTATATCGAGCAAAAAAAACTCTGAGTATAGGATAAGGATTACCAAACTTCATCATCAGTATTGGATCACATGTTAGTACCTAAACACTGCAGAGAGTTTTTGTAGTATCAGACCGACACATACCTTCTCCTTTAGCACTGGATGAACACATGGGTGAATTTGTTGTAGAACCGGATCAACGCAGAGTTTTCCCGAGTACTGAATGAACACAAGAATGAATTTGTTGCAGTACCGGATAAGCACAAAGTTTTTCCCAGTACTGGATGAACACAGGAGTGAATTTGTTGTAGTATCGGATCAACACAGAGTTTTTCCCAGTACCGGATGGACACATGACTGAATGTTTTGCAGTACCAGATCAATGTAGGCCTTCTCCCACAATACTAGATGAGCACAGAGGCAAACAATTTTGTAGTATCGGAATAGCACAAAGATGCTATCCAGTACCGGATCACCACAAAATTGTATTCCAGTACTCAATGAGAATTGGATAAGGTACTTGATGGTGTGTTTTGTAGAATGGAACTTTGTAGGCTACACATTGTAGAAATTGCTAATGTTTTCTGCTGCTATGGAGGAGAACATGTGATTTTATTCTACTGAAAGACAATGTAGGTAAAGAAAATAACAACACTTGGTATAGGAACTTTTAATTTGCAGCGGAAGTGTCAGAAAATGAGACAAAAGAATTCAATGATTGGGCTCCAAGATCTGTAACAAGAAGGTACTTTGTTAGCTGGACAACCTCATGTTGAGATTCAGAATCCTCCTCTTTTTGGAACCAAGATGGTCACTTCTCATGTTGCCACTTCCTTTTTATTATAAAAATAATCCTAACTACTACTATTCTATGGATTTTTCTTGAGCCCAGATTAGCTAATGCTCGCCAGTGTTTTCAGTTTTAAGGAGTCTGGAAAACTTAAAGAAAACTCCATCTACTTTCCCGTGAATTTTTCTCAAGCCCGAGCCAGTTCCTTCTTGCTGGTGTTTTCAATTTTTAGGTGTTTGAAAAACTTAAATAAAACTCCATCTACTATCCTGTGGATTTTTCTTGAGCCCGGGCCAGCTCCTGCTCGTTGGTGTTTTCAATTTTTAGGAGTCTAAAAAACTTAAAGAAAACTCCATTTATCTCGTTTTCCAAAAATAATCTACCGAGGTTGGATAGAGGGTAAACCTATATCTGGCATATGTCCTCCTTATTCATTTATCTACATGAGAACACAATCAGATTTTTTTTTTTTTAGTAACACCAAAATTTCTATCTAATGAAACACCTATTTATAGATATGTATAGAGCCAAATTAATTCACACAACAAACTTACTGTGGTGGGTCAACATGAGGAGAAATCCCCTTGCTTACCAATTGCATTTCAGAATTTTGGAGAACATGTATGATAAAATCCTCTTTGGATATAGGCTTATTATAAATCGTCAATCTATGTCCATTCATGACAAAGGAGGTCTGATTCTCATCAATATTATTTATCTTAACTAAACCATTGTTGTAAATTGTATCAACTTCATAGGGTCCCAACCATCTAGTATATAATTTACCTTTAAAATTCTTGAACCTACTATCATACAGTAGGGCCCAATCACCTGACTGAAAAGACTTCTTATTGATGTACTTATCATGTCATTTAGTCCTTTGTTATTGTATAAGGGTATTCCTTTTAAGAGCATCTTGTCTGATCTCATCAAGCTCATTTAATTGCAATAGCCTCTGTTTTTGAGCTTCATCAAAATCCATCCCCAATTCCATGGAAATCCTGAAGGTTTTCACTTGAAATTATATGGGAAGCAACACCTGCTTCCCATAGACCAACTCATAAGGTGTATGGCATGTTATGTTTGTCCAAGTTGTTCTATAGGCCCATAAGGCTTCAGGAAACCTATCAACCTAGTCTTTATGATGTAGTTGAATAGTCTTGGTAAGAATAGCTTCTATCACCTTGTTAGTTGATTCCACCTGCCCATTTTCTTGAGGGTGATAAGGTGAAGATTTTCTATGTTTAATTGTATATTGTTCAGTAAGATCTTTGACCAGATTTGAGGTGAATTGGGTTCCTTGGTCAGTTACTATTTCTCGAGGCACACCAAAGCGAGTAAATATTTCTTCAAAAAAAAATCTACAACATATTGTTCACTAGTAGAATATAAAGATTTAGCTTCCACCCATTTGGTCACATAATCTATGTAGACCAAGATGTACTTATTCCTTCGAAACATAGGGTTAGTGGGTCCCACAAAATCCATAGCCCATTTCTCAAAAGGTTCAATTACTACCTGATATTGGAGGGGCATCTCATCAACTACAGTAGGCTTCCCCATCCTCTGACAATCATCATAGCTTTCCACATACTTCTTTGCATCCTTGAGAATAGTTGGTCAATAGTAGCCAGACTATAATATATTGTATGTTGTTATTTTATCATCAAAATGGACCCGACATGGACCATCATGACAATATTTGAAGATTTCATGCATCTCATCCTCTTGGACACACCTTCTGATCATCAAATCAGGTCCTGTTCAATATAAACAATCATCATGCCACATGTAATTGGAACTTAGTTGGATAATTCTCTATTTTTCTCTCGAGGACAGGTTCTGAGGTAGCTTTCCTATTACAATATAGTTGGCTACATCTGCATACCAAGGAATGTAAGTAGAAATAGAAAATAGATTCTCATCTGGAAAATTGTCATCTACTGGTGCATTATCACCTGTATGAATGAGTCTAGACTAGAAATCAACAACTAAAATATCTCTTCCAGGCCTGTCAATGATGTTGATATTGAATTATTGCAGTAATAACAACCATCTAGTTACTCTAGCATTTGTAACAAATTTTTTCATCGAAAATTTGATGGTTGAGTGGTATGTATGTACAAAAACTTCATACCATGTTATGTAGTGTCTGAACTTATTAATGGCATGTACTACTGAAAAAAATTATTTTTCAATGACCGTGTAATTTACTTCACTAGGTGAAATATTTTTCCTGACAAAGTATATAACATATGGAATCTAACCTTCCCTTTGTCCTAAAACAACCCCCAAAGTTGTGTCTGAGGCGTCCGTGAAGATATGAAAAGGAAGAGGCCAGTTTGGTCCTCTTAAAACAGGGGCACTTGAAATCTTTGTTTTTAAAATTTCAAAAGAAATATGAAATTGTTCATTCCAAAAATATTCAACCTCTTTTGCTAACAGTTTGAACAATGGGGCGGTTAGGTTTGTAAAATTATGAATGAACCTCCTATAGTAACCAACATGCCCTAAAAAGATTACAACTTCTTTCTGTGAGCTACAAATTTTGATTTGAGAAATGATGTCAATCTTGGCAGGGTCTACCCTTATTCCAGTACCGGAGATGTGATGACCTAAAACAATTCCTTCAATGAGCATCATTATAGATTTTTCATGACTGAGGGAAAGTTTGGCTTTTTTACACCTAATCAGTACTTTCTCCAAATTATCCAATGCTTGCTGGAAATCATCCCCATATACTGTGAAGTCATCCATGTAGACTTCTACACAGTCATGGGTCAAATCAAAGAAAATGGCCAAGACAACCCTTTGAAAGGTAGCAGGGGAATTATACAAGCCAAAAGGAAGAACCCTATAAACATAGGTACCCCATGGGCAAGTAAATTTGTTTTTGTCCTCATCTTCTGGTGAAATTTGGATCTTATTGTAACCACTAAACCCATCCAAGAAAGAAAAATACCTCTTCCCAGACAAAGTGTCCAAGAAATGGTCTATGAAAGGAAAAGGAAAGTAATCCATGTAGGTAGCCTTGTTCAATTATCAAAAGTCCACACATATCCGCCATTTACCATTTTTCTTAGGGACAATAACTAATGGGGATACCCACTTGATATCCAATATAGGGTAAATAAAATTGGCATGCGTGAGTTTTTGGAGTTCTTCTTTCACCATGTCTTTTAAGGATGGATTCATTCTTATTTGGGGTTTACTAATAGGTATGATTTGGTCATTAGTGTAAATATGATGCATAAAAGTGTCTGGGTAAATCCATTTCATGTTGGAGTAATCCCATGCAAAAGCACCAGATTTCCCTTGAATCATTTGAATCAATTTTTGTGGTTGATCTGTTTCTAAGCTAGCATTGATGTACAAGGATTTTCCAAGATTGATTTCAACATCTTGGACAGTTGATTATTTCACTTCATCTACTTGTGAAATGGTGACCACTATAGAGGTGGAGGGGTTCCAAATTTCCTTGAATTAAGAGCTGAAGATATGTGTATATTTAGGAAAAGATTGAGGGTATTCAATGCATTCGGTATCAGCCAAAAACATGCTTAAAATCCGTTGTTCAGTTTTCTCTTGAACTCCTTTTACTTGTTCGAGTGTTAACAAGGGCTGAGTATAGTCCTCCTCTCCATAGGGATTATCCAACTAGAGAGGAACTTCAGTGGTTGGTTGGGTAGGCGGAAAGAGAATAAGTTTTTGACTTTGGGTGCCATTGGAAATTGTCATCTCTCTAGACCGACAACTAATAAACGCATCAGTAGTGGCCAACCAAGGTTGGACAAGAACTATTGGATGTCCTAGTTTGGAGGATTTAGGATGAATCACTAAGAAATCCACAGGATACTCCCAAGAGGCCAAGGTGATTGTTACATCATCTAGACTTCATGTTGGGATGATAACAGTTTTGTCTGCTAATTCCAACAAATTTTGTGTTGGTCTTAGGTGATTTAGTTGCATCGTTTTCATTTTTTCAACCGACATAAGATTTATTATTGCTCCTAGATAAATAAGTGTGTTTGGAAAAGAAACACCATTAATCTCTATGATCACCACTGGATTTCCTATATCATTATATTAAATGGCATTTTTGATATAAATTCTGATAATTGTCCAACCACATGTATAACAGGAGGCTCCCTCCTCTTCCTCCCTGAATTTTTAATGCGGAGATCCCTTACAATATTAGCATAAATAGGAAGATCCTTGATGGCCTGAAGTAGGGGAATATTTACACATATGTTTCTAAGTTCAATCTCTAGAATATGCCCTAGAGGTACCTCATATTTCTTCACAAGTAACCTTTCTGGATAAGGGGGAGGATTAGTTTTCTGAGGTTTTTCTGATGGGTGAGAAGTGTGAGGAGGAATTTCTTGTTGTACATGGGTGTATTTTTCTTCATCTGATTAGTTATCCATTTTTTCTTTTTCTCCAACTACTTGGTTATCTACTTTTTCTTCTTCTTGAACTTCTTGATCATCTACTTGTTCTTCATCTTTAACTTCTCGATCATCTACATGTTCTTATTCTTGAGTAACCATAGTAGGAGTTGGTTTATTAAAAACCCTCTCTGATCTTAATTCAATTCCATTAAATGAAGCAAGAGTTATCACATAAGCAGGGAAGGTTTGTACTTCAATATTTTGTACAAGCTGTGTAGGTCTATTATTTGGATTAGGAATGGGTTGTGCAGGAATAGGGGTAGGATGAGGAGGGTTTGGGATAGGTGAATCTTGCATTTGTTGCTGCAGATTTGGGTTTGTTGGCACAGGGGAAGACCCAGGGTTCAACGCTACAACAACACACCAACAAAACCCTGACTACCAGCCCTTTTGGAAACACCTGTGAAGCATATGAAGTCTCACCCGAGGTAGAGGCAGGGGTGGTTACAGGACTCCAGTGTCTGCAACCTTAGCTGGGAAACAGATCTATGACTATAACACATTAACATGGCAATTAGCAGTTATAGTTCATGAATATCCAGTCTTAGTTTACAACGTTGTTAAACCCTACCTACAAAGCACTGCAGTATTTAACTAGATATACTATATTCAAGCACTAAGCACATCCACATAGGCCAGATCTAGTATTCATCCATACTATTAACCACATAGCATTAACATATCTATCTACCATTCATCTATATCAAAGCACTAAGAAAATTAACATATAAACACATCAATACATTGCACAAAGCAGAGAAACACAACATGTACGTGGTTCACCCCCACCCTGGGGCTATGTCCACCAAATATTTGTCTTGTTTATTAGCTTCTTCAATCACTTATATGCACAGATCCACAAAAACAATACTCTACAGAGGAAAGGATATCTATGCACCTCGCTAGATCCTCCTTCCCCGGGCTAGGTTACAGCACTAAGACTCTTCTCAATCTCTTACACTTGCTTGCACTGAGCTCTGCAAGCCTCAAACAATATGCACAAAATCAATCTCCACTCAAAACTTAGCACTTTCAATCACATAGATCAAACTCTATCACTTAGCACCACTTAACTTAGCATCTTTGATCACATAGATTGAACTTCAACACTTAGCACACTGGCCTCTTCTTACATTGCCTAGCTACTTATTTATACATTACAAAATGGGCCTAAACATGGGTAAACCCATGGGCCGACATTCCCATACCCATTACATAAGCCCAAAACCCAAAAATCCCTAAAAAGGGGTCAAGATCTTGTGATCTCCACTTCGTCTTGTGCTCCGCCTTCGACAGCCTATCGAAGTCCCAAAAATAGGTCGAACATGACCAAGGATCCTCAAAACTTGGTCAAGGGCCAATAGGCCCCCAACACTCACATGTGACTCATCCCGATTCACTTTGATTTGGGTAGCTCGATTTCAAAAGCCTCGATCTTGGCTCGATCTACTTCGAATTGTTGTTGTGACACGACCTCCTATTCAGTGAACTTCTAGATAACAACTTCGTTGATAGGTCCCCTAGGCATTGTTCTGCTGTAGTGACGAGTTTCTCTAGTTCTTCTCCTTGGCCTTCGATCTCTGTGAACAGTTGGTAAGCCTCATCCTGTATAGGTTGGAGCCTCTGAGTCACTTCCATGACCTTGATATGAATGGTGTGGACTTTCTTCTGGGCAGTGTGTTTCTCTTTGGATTGCTTCTTCCTTTCAATAGTTGACAGGGGCTTCAACTATGCCTATATTGTTTATGCTTGATACTTCACCTCTTGGAGATGTGACTCCAATGTCTTCAATTCTGTATTCTCAGAGAGTCACTCATACATCTGGGAACTGTGATCACTCAATTGATTACATTCCATGGATAGGCCCTTGATTCTTTCAACTGCACTTTAGGCAATTTCTTCTCTTTGATCCCTTGCATCCCGCGGAGTGTCGGGAACTGTACGGAGCTCTAATTCTGCTATTTATTGTTGTAGCTACTGGTAGCTTCCGCGAGCTTCTCTACTTGATGCATGACTCAGTCTTCTGCCTGTGGTTCTAAGCCTATCATAGAGCAAAGTTCTTTTTTGACTGCTTCTTTCACTTCGATTTTCTCTGCGAGCTTTCTTTCTGAATATGTGCTTTATCCTTTTCAAACTTCATCTAGAGAGAAATATTCTCCTTCTCTGCAAGTCGGTGTTGTTCTGTGAGTACTTCTTGCACTTTCTTCAAGGCTCGGGTGGCTTGTTATACTTCTTCTTGTGCTCGACAAAGGTGAGTTTCAGTTGCATCTGCTAGTCGACAGAGTTGGACTGGCTCATCTCCCAACTCTGGTTCTCCCGATGGCAGGGGTGCAGTGGACACTGCGCGACTGGACTGAAGGGCCTGTTGTACCCCTCGGAGTTCGACCTCAATTTTGTCGTACATTTCCTCCTTCTTGGCTTCTTTTTTCTCCATGATTTCCTGTGAGGTGTCGTTTAGGGATTCTATGATGAAGTCAAAATCATCGATAGTGAGTACAGTCTGCATCTTGGTCACAGTGGCTCTAAATTTCTTTCGGGAAGAAGGTTTTGGGGAAGAAACCTTCCTCTTCTTTACGGGATTGTTCTCATCTCTAGGCAATGTTACTTTGCCTTATTTTTGTTCAGCTTCTTTTCCATTTATCTCTTCTACTTCATCATCACCCCCTCGGTCAGGTGATACTGAAGCAATCTTGCCTGAGGCACTGCTTAAGTATCGGACCTCTTCACTTTTCTTCCTTCTGTTGTTTTCGGGTGTATCATGTTCTTTGTGTGTGGTCTCTAGGATGTTGGGGTCAGACATATCTACAAGGTCTATGGGAATAAGGAAGTATGTTGAACAGTCCTTAGTGATCTCCTCGAGGTCTTTTTCTGTGAGCTTGTAGTATGAATGAAACTCCTCTTTATGCTCATCTTCTTGCGCTGTAATGTAGATGAAGTGTCGCTCTGTGTGGAACTTCATTAGGGGTTGGAACCTCTGTAGGGTTTTCGGAGTCATGCGAGGTTCAAATTCGATGGCTCTCTTCAGCTGGAGGTAATATGTGTGTAAAAAACCTTCGAATTCCACTGTTTTCTCATATCACTCAAGTACCATAGCATGGTGAACTTCGCAACAAGCGGCTCGAATGGATCGATGTCTGGGAAGGTGGCACCTTCCAGAATTTCCCAAGAAACAAACATGATGAGGATCAGGAGCCATCTAAAATGGAATTCATAGCCATGATCATGTGCTTCATAGAAGTCTAGTTCAAGCTGATTAACTAGGTACTTCACCCAGTTCATCTATAGGCCTTCCACGCACTTCCCTACAAGGTCAACGACAAATCCTGTGACATGTGTGGGTCGGTTCATCCTTACTAGTTTTCTTACAATTAACTGACATGCTAGGCGCACTGCACCATTTTGTATGGAATATACCTTGTAGCCTCACGTCCCCTTCTCAACATCGCCGTATGTATCCTTGATCTTTTGTGCTAGTGCACGATCTGTGGATTTTCCTGGATAGAAGTCCTACAGATCAGGTCCTTGCATACTCAATCCTGTTATCCTATGGATCAATGTTGGATCGACTGTGATACGAGGGTCAAGCCATAAGTAGCCACCATGGTAACATGAAAGTAGTAGCTTGACATAGGTGTTAACTTCTTGGTGCCTTCTGAAGTGTGGGATTTTTATTACATTCAACAGGGTGGACTACATGAGGTTCATTGCCCATGGCTAGGGGATTATCTTTGAATTATTCCCCTTCGCTGTGGTCAAGTATTTTTACAGTGTGAGCATGCTATGGTTCTTGCGATCTCTGAGGTTGAAGGCGTTGAACTTCAATGCTGCGATATTTTCTTGTTGTGCTCTTACTACGCGTATCCTCTTTGAGAGGTACGTAGTAACCATGGTGTACTCAAAATCTCTTAGCACACTATCTCGACTCACCGCGTTGGCCAGAGGCGGGATGTAATGGGGCAATATGGTCAGGATCAGCTTCGCATTTTCTAGTTCATCTCTGTTCTTGGTTCTCTTCTTTGTTGTTGGTCGGGATGGCCTGAATCCATGAGTAGGCGATAGAGAGGCTTTCACACCTCTCGTCAACGATGCTTGTACACCCACATATATTGCTCTTTCATTCATGAGGTTAATGAGTACCTCCTTCACAGACTCTTCGACTGTGCTAAGTTCTTTAGACATACGCGCTCATGGTTGAATCTCTCGGGTTTGAAGAGTAACTAGTCAATGCAACAGGACGGATGATGATAGCACGATGATCACTGTGTGGAAGCAACTAATCTATGGGATTAGATTCATGGTTATCAAAAGTGTGCTCGGTGCAAGGTTTGAATGAATAAATAGATAACAAAGGAACAAATCTCTCTAATGGGAAATAATTCTCCATTAACTCAGTTATGTCCATTATGGTGCGGTCCCAACGGTCTAATGGTGAGTTGTCTAACCATAAATTCCTTTCTACCTATTCGGGGGGTTGGTCTAATGGTTATACTGTTCCCAATGGCTATATTTCTTCGCTATGGCGAAGTTCCATGTGACGTTGTTCTGATATCCCGACGAAGTTCCTTTTTTGTAAATTTTCCCTTTGCGAAGTTCCCTTTGGAACCTTTTGTAAGTTTTCGATCGTTTCTCTCTTCTTGCTGAGATTTCGAGCCTTATTTTCGATGAGCTTCATCTCATTATTCCTCTTTCGATTTTGATTCTTGTATTCTTTTGGAATAGTAACTTGACACTGTTGAGATTATTTCGTAGGGTGCATGGGTAATACTCCTTCTCTAGTTGGGGTATATTCTCTACTCTCCTGTACCTCGTGTGTCCTTCCAACTTTGAGATCCAAGTATCTAGTCCTAAGTAGCTTCGATTTGTTCTCTTATTCTTCAATCAACTGCACGATCCTCCTAGTCATGAAATCTTTTAATTCTTGCTTTTTTTGCTCAAAGACTTCTTCTTCTTGCCTTATGGTCTGGTCCTTCTCTATCGAAGGTTTTCCTAGTAACATAGTAAATGAAGAAATGTTTTCAATAAATTTAACAACCTCAAAATATTCCTCTGTCGAAGTTCCATGAGCACTCATAGATATCTGGGTAAGTCTTCCACATAGGGTCATCAGTTTTCCTCTAAATAATCATATTCCTCCCAATGAAGGAATCATAGCAGTCTCCCCTAAAAGTTCCCAAGTTCTTCTGTCATTATATTCACATGTGTTTACTCATCGAGAACACAGTCAATGTCGAAGTCTCCTATTCTTTCTTCAATGCACTCTTTTTTTTTTAAGATCTCTGATAAGTTGATATGTCGGTGGTCATTCAGGGTTTCTTTCATCTGTAGCAATATTTTCTCTTATTTTTTCTGGGGTTCTTCCATAATCTCAGTTTCTGGATCTGCCTTAGGGTTTTCTTGGTTCATATTCATTCTTTCAACCTTAGCAATCATTCTAGGGAAATCAAATACTTCATGGTCCATATCTCTACAACAAAGACAATGAGATCTTCTACCATGGAATTCCTTAGCCAGATGTCCCGGTCTTCTGCAACTGTAACAAAAGGTTAATCCTCGTTTTATTTTAAATGATCCCCAACCTTTCCTGTACTGCGCATTAATATCATAGTATCTAACCTGAAAAAAAATATTTCTAGGATCTTGCATCCATTTGTTAGTCCAAACATTCTCTCTATGCATAGGTATAACATATATTTCACTATTCTTATCAGATCTAATCATATCAAATATTATTTCATCTATCAATGCCCTAGTTTTCAATCTAGGACAAATCTTATCAAACATACCTAGATCCATACTTTAGAAACAAAAATTTCCACTAATCTTATCTTCAGTAGAGAACAAAGCTTCCAGATCTAAAAAAATTTACTATTCTTACCTTTATCAGAGCACAGAGCTTGCAGATCTTACCTCTTTAAGAAAAAAATATCACTTTTACCTTTCTCAGAGTAGAAAGTTCTCATATATTACATATTTTCTTCAGATTGGACTTCTTTTCTTAGCACAAAGCTTCACAAATTGAGTAGAATATTGTGCACTAGAGCGACAGATCTACGCATAGAGCTTTCACAATTTCAGGTCAGATCTTCGCACATAACTTCTTCTTCCTCAGTTCCCAGAAATCATAGTTTCAGTCCCCTATTCCATGAATACTTGGTCTCTAGAGCTCTGATCCCCTTGAAGCAAGTTACCCTACCCTGGTGCGAGGTATATAAAAATCGACATCGCCCTGGTGAATGCTACTATCTACAAAAATATGTCCAGACACCCACAAATCTGTATTGCATGTTCTGTAAGTCGGTAGGACATGATGATAGGGATTATAGGGCTTATGACCTCATGCATGAAAGGTCAAGGGATATATACAAAATTCAAGGTGAAGTACAGCAATAAGGAAGCACTATGTAGTATAACTCGCCTGGGAGAGGAAACTTCAACCCTCGTGGTAGATTCTGAGGAAGAGGAAGAGGAGAAGGTATGGGTCAAGGTCGAGGACAGATAATCTGTTATAAATACGCATATCCAGGACACTTGGAAAGGGACTGTCAGAACCCTTGTACCACTTGCAGCTATTGAAACTCCTTCGAGCATGTTATCGAGGAATGTCCAGCATTGTTGGCTAAACTTCGGGAGAGACGGGGACCTCAGCAAAACCCACAAATACAACTAATCAAAAAATAACCTCATGGAAAGGATCCTAGATTCATTGTTATAGGAGAGGATAGAGTGATCCAAGGAAAGACTACAAAAGAATTAGGAGTCAGGAAAGCTACAAAGAATACACAAGTGTTTGATGCAAAGAAATAAAAACAAATATTTGAGGAGGCAAGAAAATAATTCAGGGGAGATCAAGGTTCTTCATCTAAGACATGACCAAAAATAAGAGAATATGGAATGCCTCTAGCATTTTTTCAGTCTTCTCTGCCAGGAGAAGGAAAAGAGGTAAGCAAGCTCATGGAATTTTTATATACTTGTATTAAGTTGATTTAGGATGAAAGCGTTGTCCAAGAGATACCAAATTTAATCAGATAGTATGAGCTAGGAAAGATAGATCCTTTACTGAATAGATCAGTACACCAAGTATCAAAAAGGAGAAGGACAAACAAGGAACTACACTTGAATGCTCAAATTGGAGAGTATGATATAGACTATGTGGTCCTCGACATAGGGTTGGAGGTCAATGTCATGACCAAGAAAACCTGGGCACTGATGGGAAAACCAAAGTTGATATATTCCCCTATCAGGCTTAGGATGGAAAACCAATAGGAAGTAATCCCCTTTGGTAGATTGGAACATGTCCATGTGGACATCGACAGAGTAAGGACGTTTGTAGAATTCGAGGTGATTGAGATAGTTGGTGATAGTTGTCCTTACCCTGCACTGTTAGGAATTGATTAGGATTTCAATAATTCCATTGTGGTTGATTTAAATAAAAGAAAAATGATGTTTGAAGGAGATGGCCTTAGGGTCATCAAACCTTTAGATCCCGATGAAGGTAAGAGATACACAGAACCCATCAGAGAAGAAGACCACACATACGAAATAGAAAACATATACAAATTAACAACCAGACAACATGACTACATTAATCCTACAACGGATGGGAATTTGAGCTGGCGAAGTGACAGCGCATGTTCATCGTATTTAGAAGAAGCACTGGAGAACTGAAAGAACAAAATGTACGAATTATCTACAAGGAGATGTGCTAGATTAACTCAAGAAGTTCGCTGGATCGACACAACAATAAGTAACTTGACCACCTTTGACGGTCTGAATCACTTAGAAGCATTCTTGGTGAACTTTGAAGAAATTTTACCAACACAACAAAGATTGTTGGCAATGGTTAAGGCCCTAAAATCAAGTCCAGCGAGATGGTGGGGGACACACAAAAACAATGTTACAGACTGGGTACAATGTCACACTTTGATGACATTGTTATTTTCAGATCAAGTAGAAAGCTGCAAAGTTAGATACATAGGTCAAATCTGTCTGAAAGACCATGTGCGAAGATGCGAGGAAGCCTGGAGAAGCATTCCTCAAGAGCAATGGGTGCATAAATTCGTCAACACGTTGGACACAACCCCTATCAACTGGTACCTACAAGCAAAAATGTGCCTCATCACTGCAAATTGGGAAGGTATGACCCATAACTTTGTAACTACCTTTTTTTTTGAAATCCAATATCCTACAGTAGATCAAGCATTACAGGTCATAAGATAGAAAGTGTTAGAGGAGGCACCTAGCCTCCCTTTGGAGGAAGAAGAGGATGAATGGACTATGCCCCATCAGAAGTTGCAAGGCTATTACAATATCAATGCAGTCGAAGACTATGATCCAAGGAATGTGAACATCATTGAAACAAAAGGCCAAAGAGACATAGAAGGACCAGGACTTGAACTACCTTTCATTGGACAACCGATCAAGATCAAGAAAGTCAACATTGGAATAAAGAAAACACCAAAACTTGCAAATGTTGGAGATTATTAGGATGTTGCCATTATTGACAAGATCATAGAGTTGCTACATGAGTATCAAGACTTGTTTCCAACCAAGTTCACTGATATGAAGGGTATTAAAGGGCCTATGGGGGATATGAGGATCCCTTTCAAACCATATTCTAGGCCAATCAAATAGAGACCTTACAGATTGAACCCTAAATATAAGGAGAAAGTGAAAATTGAGCTCGACAGAATGTTGGAAGCAGGAATCATAGAACTTGTTGAAGAGTCAGAATTGATTAGCCCTATGGTTGTACAAGACAAAAATAAAGGAGAGATCAGGATCTGTGTAGATCTCAGGAAGATGAATTATTCCTATTTTCATGACCCATTCCCTACACCATTTACTAATGAAGTGTTAGACAATGTAGGAGGACAGGAGGTATATTCTTTTACATATGGATTTTCAGGATACCATCAGATCTAGATTTCCAAGGATGATCTCCACAAGACCACATTTGCAATAGAATGAGGATCCTACTAGTATACATTGATGCCATTTGGCTTGAAGAATGCACCAACCATCTTTTCCAGGGTGGTGGTTGAAGCATTTAAGGATTTTTTACATAAGTTCCTGGAAGCATATTTTGATGATTGGACTGTTTTCAACATTTTGCAGAATCATATTGAATGTTTAAGACTAATGTTGGATAAGTGCAGGAAGAGTTAGATTGCCTTAAACCTGAATAAGTGCATCTTCTTTTCACCCTTCAGAGTGCTTCTAGGTCATATTGTGTGTAAGAATGGATTGTTGGTAGATCCATCCAAGATTTCCATTATAGTTGATCTACCCCCTCCTACTTCAGTCAAACAATTGCGCACTACTTTGGGACACACTGGATACTACATGAAGTTCATTAAGGGCTATGCATATATTACATCACCCATGGAGAATCTTTTGAATAAATATTGTGTTGACGGGTGAAATTGACCATCCGTCAACTGGGAGAGTGGAATCGGTCCGGGGTTGTCTAAATAACCCAAGTCGTTTGGAATGGACCACCCTGACGAGTTTAACGGCTCCGTTGGCCGCTGTAAGGTCTCCTATGCAAACCAGAGAGAAATGATCTGAGCTAAGAAATCTTACTAAACTAAACAAACTAAACTATAACTGAGTACAAGAAAACTGACTAAAAAGGAAACTAGAAACTATTAAAACAAACTAAACTAACTACACTAATCTAACTATAAACTACTAACTATTATATATACAAGATATTAATTATGATTATAATAACTCAAATCAACTATCTAATTATCAGCTACAATATTCCTTATTCACAAATGTACACTATGGACAACCTACAGATTTGATTAAAACCTGCAAAAGTCATATGTATTCTGCCCTAAGACAGTCATGGATCTCTTTTTTTATTTTTGTATTTTATGAAAAGGAAATATAAACTACTGAAATTAAACAATCTAATATATATTACTGAAATTAAACAATGTAATATAAATCTAACTAAACTATCATTTATATTAAACTACTTAACATAAACAGTAAACATCTAACTAATTGACCTGGAAACGCTCCAAGTCTGCCCTGTGTAAGATGACTTCTTAAGCTGTTTGGAGGAAGAAATTCACACCATTTAGTATTTAAGCTTCTCGAAAACGATCTTCTACGCTACTCCTTGAAGTGTTTTTATAGGACAAACAAGACATAAAAGAAAATCATAACAATCTTCTGATGATAAATCTCTGCAATAAGGGAAACCTATTATGCAGAAAACTTATATAACAATTCAATCTACGAAGAAGACAAAGCTATCATTCATAAAATGAATCAACA
>SNQJ01S0047025.1:63542-79292 GCA_010110895.2 Picea sitchensis | reverse complement strand
CTTGTTGTTTTTTTTCTAATGTTTCTGAAATTTTGGAGGCAATAAATATACCTTTACTATCCCTATGTCTACTCATAAGAAGAAGAAACTCTAATACTAATGAAACAAAAAATTTTAACTACCAAAGGTAAGAGGACAACCTGACTTTGGAGCATCCCCACCAAAGTGGATGCATGGATTCTTACCTCTTGTCTTACCGTCTTCTCTCTGCCCTCAGGTTGTCCTTAAATCCAATCCAAACTCATCAAACCAATAAAACTCAAAATGATAGCTATTACCGTTTACAACTCCCCAGAAACGGAGCCAAAATGTTGGTGTATATATATGCTTAGTATATTGCACTTATTTATATGTGAATCCAGGATTCATAATCAAAAGAGTTGTTACACTATATGTGTCGAAAACAAGTAGCCTATCTATGTATGTTGTATCTAGCTCAATCAGGAAATAATTAATAACATAACACTTTGTTTTTGGAATATCTGAATACTTCTCACAACTTCAAACTTAGAAGATAAAGATTATAGTAAAACTCTCAGACAAATACTCAATTGAAAAGGTTCTTGTTTAGATAACAAGTCTGTTCATTATAGGCTCATGAAATGAAGAGAAGAACTGAGACCTTGCTTCCTGTAGCAATGGAATTCACATAGAAATTAACAATTCACTCTATTTACTCTTGTAAAGAAACCAATCATGACCTACTCAATTCCAATCAAACCTTCCTCAATACAAGAGATAGTCAATATGATTGAAATATTTCACTATTGAAGCATGAAGGTGATAGATGAAGTCTTATGGTTCTTGTACCTTCTGAGAAAAACACAATTACAAATTCAAAACAATAACAATGGCTTATTTAACAACCCCAAACATCTATACAACTTTTGTTAACTAAATATCACTCTGTAGAAATGGAAATAGGATTATCTACTATGATTAATGCATAATTGTATTCACACTCATCCAAAATCAAATCTATTTAGAAATATGTATTATACTTAGGAAAGTTCAGACACTTAGAATCATTTGCAACACACAACTATTATATTTTCACACTCACACAATTAACTTATGCCACACAAAGACCTATACAGGGAGGCTTACCTTGGTTGGGGCAGTGGGACCTTACCAAACCAACAAGGTACCTCTAAATAAATTACAGACTAAACCACTTTACTCTTATCCATGAATTGCACAATCTAGCATTTGTATTCCTTCAATTGATCAAGTGAATCAGTAATTAAACATTTCATTTATCATCATAACAGTGTATACCATTCTCTACTTACTACCTATTATCTACACAACATCCCTTTTAAATAAGGTCAGCCGTTATAATCAAGCTCTGAGGATAATTATCAAATGTTTACAAAATATTACAATTGGTGAATCATATCATATCTCAAGGAATGGGATTCATCCTCATGAAACAAAGTGCTTGAGTGATGAAGTCTATTGTGATCTTCAAATGATCCAAGGATACTTATATCCAACTAATTTCTTGGAATCATCACCATCATACTCATTCAAAATGTTAATCTTGTAGATAGGGGTTTAGTACCGCACTAGCACAATAATAGATCTGGGTACCAGATCAATGCAACGGTGGTACCAGAATAGGGGCAGAGTTGGTACCGGATCAACGCAGAGGTGGTATCAGATTAGCATGGTGTTGGTACCGGGTCACCGCAGTGTTGGTACCAGATACGTCGGAGTACCGGAATAGAACAATTGGTTGTTGCAGTATCAAAACGGAGGAAGTACCAGATGAAGTGATGCCTTGTCATGAAGCTGCTTAATAATAATCAAAGTAATTAGGAGCATAAACAATCAACCATTTAATCCCAGTTAATCAAGAAATCAAACAAATCATGTTTTTAACATAGGTTACCTCTTTATGCATATAGATAAGGTCACAAGGTAGGTTTGTGAAGGAAATAAAAAACATATGCACATATCAGAGGCAAAATCGACCTAGATAGAGGATAATATAGGGTAATAAAGGTGTCAAAATGGAGACTCAACAATTTGCAAGAAGAAATATACATGGAACAACCTTATGGCTATGTCCATAATGACTCTAGCCTTGTTTTTTTCCTTAACAAATATCTTTATGGTCTTAATCAAGCTCCCCAAGCTTGGTATGCCAAAATGGACAACTTTCTCATTGACACCGGATTCTCTAGATGCCATTCTAATCCTAATGTTTATACCAAGAAAGTAGGAATCCATCTCCTAATCCTTGTCCTTTATGTTGATGACCTTATCCTTTCTGGTAGTGACTCAAAACTTCTAAACCATGTGAAAACCATCCTTAAGAAGAAATTTGAAATGACAGGCTTAGGTTTTTTTAACTATTTCCTTGGCCTCCAAGTTTTGTAAACCAATGAAGGAATTTTTCTTTCCCACTCTAAGTACGCTTGTGACCTTCTTCATCTCTTTCACATAGATGATTGTAAAATAGCCCCTTCTCCCTTCCAATCCAGAGTCAAGCTTACCGACACCTGTACTTCTCCCAAAGTTGATGCCACCCTATACTGTCAGTTAGTTGGTATCCTCTTATACTTCACTCATACCCATCTTGATCTTTCCTTTTCTACTGGTCTTCTTTCCTGGTATATGAAAACACCCAATGAAATCCATTGGAAAGCAGTTAAAAGGATACTTTTCTATGTCCATGGAAAATTTCAGTTCGGGATACATTACAGTTCATGGGGGACTCCTTTATTGGTTGGTTTCACAGATTCAGATTGGGCCAATGGCCCTGATGATCGGAAGTCTACTGCAGGTTATGTTTTCAGCCTTGGTTCAAGACCTGTCACTTGGGCCTATAAGAAACAATATGATATTTCACTTTCTTCAGCAGAAGCAGAGTACTGAGCAATGGTAAATGCAAGTCAGGAATCCTTGTGGCTTCGACAGATCCTTTCAAAGTTTGGATTTCAGCAACAACATCTGACCAGCCTTTGGTGCGACAATCAGAGTTCCATCAAGATCGCCAAAGACCCAGTTCAACATGAATGCAGAAAGCACATCGATCTACACATGCACTTCATCAGAAAGCTCATTCATGATCAAGTTATTGAAGTTCTATTTTTCCCTATAGAAGATCAAGTTGCATACATTTTCACAAAGTCTCTTACAGAAGAAAATTTTTCCAAACTTCGATCTATGTTAGGAGTTCAGAAATTTATCATTAACGAGGGATAGGCTCTAATGCCTCCTTACTTCTCCTATTGTGTCACTATTGTAAATCCTTCAATCCTATCCCAAGTTTTTATTAAGGGGGGATGTTAGGATATTTAGAAACTTAGGAATTAGTTAAAATCTACTTGGTCTAATGTGTCATTATGTAAAAGTGTGTTTCTCAGTGTGTTTCTTTAGTATGCATTAGTATGCATTTGTAGTTAGGAAATCCGACAGTCACGATATATTCCCGACATAGAGTGATTTGACGGTTCATATTCTCCTTGATATTAATGACTATTGATCCATGTAATAACACTTGATTGGCCCATGATCTCTATTTAAAGAGAATGGAGGGTCATTTTTCGATGATTGATTATGAGAAACTCTCTTGTAAAATCTCTCAGTAATCATTTTCTTTTGCATTAATAAACTACTCCAAGTGGCCACATTGGTTGGGGTCGTGGATGTTTCCCCATGGGGTTTTTACCACGTCAAAACATCGATGTGTTGATATTTGATCTGGTTGTGTGAGTGGTTACTGAAGATGTTCTTCCTATGTTGGAATACCTGTGTTGTCAAACAGACTCACACAGGTGATTATGGGGGTATACCATGATACCTAGGAAAGATGTGAGATCATGCTTTGCAGAGTATATGTTGGCACAGGGGAAAAACCAGGGTTCAACTCCAAGAGCGCACCAAAAAACCCTAACTACTGGCCCTTTCGGAAACACCTGTGAAGCAAATGCAGTCTCACCCGAAGCAGTTATGAGGGGGTTGCAGGGAAAAGATGTCTACAACCAAGGGGAATATCAAGTGGGTTTAATACAATAACATCACAACATTCATATATCACTTATCAACTTGGATCTACTCTACACATCTACTTATCATATCTAAAATAGTAATGCAATCATAGTATATCAATGACAGAGACAGAATACCAATCACACACAACATAAAATATACGTGGTTCACCCTCTCTTTAGGGATACATCCACATAACTCTACTTTATAATGTATTAAGATGAAGCATACAGTTCTTTTATGTGCTCTTATCTAGTAGATCTTCTCTTCTTCTCCTCTCTTTCTCTCCCCTTCCTATGCACGCAACATAAGGGTTGATCTTCACACCCATTTGAAGATCTTACAATACTAGAAGGCTCTCACACTTAGCACTTCCCTCTTACATAACAATAATCTCTCATTACATACCAACAACAACGAATGAAAAACTAGATCGACCCTCCTTCCTTCATGTATGTTCTTATTTATACATTACAATCGCTCACCGACATCCCTAGGTCGAAACCTAGGTGTCCAAAATCCTAGATACCAAAACCCTAGGTATCTAAAACCCTAGGTCAACTTGAATTGTACTTTCAGGGCTTCGCCAGCTTGTCTTTCCTTCCTTCTCGCGCAGTGCTCCAAAGCATCTAATGGTGGCTTTTTCTTCTTGTTGAGTTTTCCACGGTTCGTCTTTATTTCTTATCTATCATCCCTGATCTCCTTGTCCAATGACTTAATTCGCTTTGTCTTTTCTGCTCTTTTGCTCACTTCGACCAAGTATTTGTCGTCGTGTCTTCCGCGAACTTCACATTCTCCCTTTTCTTCCTTGATCTTCACATACTTCCATAACCAAGGGCCAACAAGCCCCCAACACTCACATGTGACTCGTCCTGAAGCACTTCGAATCTCAGCTTCCTATTTCACTTCGACTTCAGACTACACGGTGCAGCCTCTGCTTTCTGTTCGATGTCTCCTCTCCTTCCTTGTGTAGAATGTATTTTCTGTGTCTTCTACCCAATTTCAACTGCACCTAGTACCTAGACCCTTTTTCCCTTGTGTTTACTGAGGTTTGCGGGGCAGCTGGTTGTCATAGTGCAATTTCATTTGGCTCCCATTCACTAATCCTTCCTTCCATTCTCCATTCAAAGTCTTCAATTGTGCAACTCCTCCTTCTGTAACATAGGTGATCTCGTATGGCCCTAGCCAATGTGTTCTGAACTTCCCAGGATGTTTGTTGAACTTACTGTCATATATCAGTACTAGATCATCTTGTTTAAATACCTTCTTCTTGATGTGTCTATCATGATAGGCCTTCTCTCTTTCCTTCTGAACCTGCTAATGGAATCCTGCAACAAATCTGTCATCCTCCAATTCGACCAATTGTGCAAGCCTCTCTTGAATAGATCCAGTGTCATCCATATCTGTAAAGGAAATAATTCTTAGGCTTGGTACCAAATATTCCATTGGAGCAACAACTTCAAGACCATATACCAACTTAAAAGGTGTCTTCATTGTCAGCTTCTTCCAAGTGGTTTTATAGGCCCATAATACTATTGGTACTCTTAGATCCCATTCATCCCTGTTCACACTTCAAATCTTTGTTAGCCCTGTCTCCAAGATCTTGTTGAATGCTTCAACTTTCCCATTTGCTTGTGGATGGTAAGGCGTCCTCTTATGATGGTGGACTGCAAATTCCTCAGTCAATGATTCAATTTTCTTATTGATGAAATGTGTTCCTTGATCACTCATAAGGATCTTTGCGCATCCAAACCTGGTTATGATGTCATCAAATATAAAGGGCACAACTGTAGTTGCACTACAGTCCTTAACTTCTCTTGCTTCGAACCATCTAGTCATGTATTTTGTTGTTGTAATTATGTACCTTACTCCTGTACACTTTCCTGGTGGGTTTATAGGTCCAACGAATTCAATGGCCCATTTATTGAATGCTTGTAGGGTCAGATGTGGTGTTAATGGAATTTCATCTCTTTTGGATGGTTTCCCAACTCTTTGGCATACGTTGCAGGCTCTGGAATAGTCTTTAGCATCTATGTGTAAGGTAGGCCACCAAAGGCCAGCTCTAAGAACCTTCTACGCAGTTTATTTTCCTGAGTAATGTCCTCCTACGATGCCTTCATGAGCTTCTGCGAGGATCAGTGGTTGTTCTTCCTCCATAAAACACCTTCTCAATATATCATCAAGTCCCATCTTGTATAGATGTCCATCTATAAGTGAGAAGTATGTAGCACACACTACTAGTTGTTTCTTCTGAGGAATTGTATACTCACTAGGTGCCATTCATGTTGATAGAAACTGGACTATCTCTACGAAGTGGTCATCAATATTTCTAATGGCCAGTAATTGTGCATCTAGTAGTGCATATTCCAAACTGGTCGGCTCTTCCCCATGTTCCAACCTTGACAAGTGGTCAGGACCTTTGTTCATTCTTCCTGGCTTAACTACGATCTCAAAGTCATATTCCTGAAATAGTAGAAGCCATCTGCATATCCTTCCCCCCAACACTGGCTTGTTGACTAGGTATTTCAACATAGAATGATCAGTAAACATTTTAAAGTGTCCTCCCAACAAGTAGTGGTGAAACTTCTGCAGCACATACACCATGGCTAACCCTTCTCTCTCAGTGGTGGTGTAATTGATCTCAGCAGTTGATATCTTCCTGCTAGAAAAAGATAACGGGTGGTCAATATATCCTTCTCCAGGTTGTACTAAGACTGCTCCTAAAGTGATGGAATATGCATCAACATGCACATGAAACTCCTTGGTCCAGTATGGGAAAACCAGAATAGGCGCAGTAACCATTTTCTGTTTCAGTGTGTCGAAGCTCTGTTGGCATTCTTCTGTCCAACTAAACTGACAATCTGTCTTCAAAAGTTTCTCCATGGGTGTTGTGATCTAAGAATATCCTTTAATGAACTTCCTGTAGTATCTTGTGTGTCCCAGTGTAGTGTGCAACTGTTTGACTGAAGTAGGAGGGGGTAGATCAACTATAATGGAAATTTTGGATGGGTCTACCATCAACCCTTTCTTGCATACAATATGACCTAAAAACACTCCAAATGGTGAAAAGAAGTTGCATTTCTTCAGGTTTAAGGAAATTTGACACTGCCTGCATTTATCCAACATTAGCCTTAGACATTCAATATGATTTTTCAATAAACTAAAAATAGTCCAATTATCAAAATATGCTTTTAGAAATTTATGCAGAAATTCCTTGAATGCTTTGACCACCACCCTAGAAAAGATGGTTAGGGAATTCTTCAATCTAAATGGAATCATTGTATATTGGTAGGATCCCCATTATGTTTCAAATGTGGTCTTATGACGATCTTCCTTGGCAATCTGGATCTGATGGTATCCTGAAAATCCATATGTAAAAGAATATACTTCCTGGCCTCCCACATTATCTAACACTTCGTCAGTGAATGGTGTAGGGAAGGGGTCATGAAAAAAAGCATCATTCATCTTCCTGAGATCTACATAGATCCTGATCTCTCATGTCTTTTTGTCTTGCACTACCATAGGGATAATCCATTCTGACTCTTTGATAGGTTCTATAATCCCTGCTTCCAGCATTCTGTCAAGATCAATCTTCACTTTCTCCTTATATTTAGGGTTCAATCTATAAGGTCTCTGTTTGACTGGTATTGCATCTGGCTTTAAAGGAATCCTCATCTCTCCCATAGGCCCTTTAATTCCTTTCATATTAGTGAACTTGGTTGGAAACAAGTCTTGATATCCGTGCAGTAGTTCTGTAATCTTGTCAATGGTGGCATCATCCCAATAGTCTCCAACATTATAAAGCTTCAGTGTCTGTTCTGTTCCAATATTGACCTTCTTAATCTTGATTGGATGTCCAATGAATGGTAACTCGACTCCTGGTCCTTCCACAACTCTCTGGCCTTTTGTTTCTGCGATGTTCACCTTCCTTGGATCATCGTCTTCATCAAAATTGATGTTGTAATAGCCTTGTAGTTTCTGAAGAGGCATAGTCCATTCGTCCTCTTCTTGTTCCAAAGGAAGGATAGATGCCTCCTCGAATACTTTTTGTCTCACAATCTATAATGCTTGATCTACTGAAGGATATTGACTTTCAAATAAGAAGTTGGTTATAAAATTCTGAGTCATACCTTTCCAATCTATAGTGATGAGGCGCAACTCTGCTTGAAGGTACCAATTGATAGGTGTTGTGTCCAGCGTGTTAATGAATTTATGCACCCACTATTCTTGAGGAACGTTGCTCTAGGATTTCTCGCAGCTTCGCACATGGTCCTTTGGACAACTTCGACTTGTGTATCAAACTTCGCAGCCTTCTACTTGTGTTGAGAAATGAGTTGTCATCAGGGTACAACAATGTACCCAGTCTGCAATGTTGTTTTTGTGTATCCCCCACCATCTTGTTGGGGTTTCTTTCAAGGCCTCATCCATCGCCAACAATATTTGTTGTATTGGTACACTTTCTTCAAAGTCCTACAAGAAGGTTTCTAAAGGATTTAGACCATCAAAGGTGGGTAAGTTACTTACTGTTGTGTCGATCTAGTGAACTTCTCTAGTTAATCTAGCACATCTTCTTGTAGATAATCCGTACATCTTATTCTTCCAGTTCTCCAGGGATTATTCCGATTCTGATGAACATGCATTGTCACTTCACCAGCTTAGGTTCCCATCAGCTGTAGGATTAATGTAATCATGTTGTCTGGATGTTAGCTTATATATGTTTTCTAGTTCATATGTGTGGTCTTCTTCTCTGATAGGTTCTGTGTATCGTTGACCTTCATATGGATATAAAGGTGCAATGACCCTAAGGCCATCTCTTTCAAAATTCATATGTATTTTCTTCAAATCAACCACAGTGGAATTATTGAAATCCCAATCAATTCCTAACAGTGCAAGGTAAGGATAACTATCATCAACTATCTCAATTACCTCAAAATCTACAAACGTCCTTACTCCGTCGATGTCCACAGGGACATGCTCCAATCATCCAAAGGGGATGGCATCTTGTTGATTGGCCATCCTAAGCCTGATAGGGGAATAGATCAACTTTGGTTTTCCCATCAGTGCCCAAGTTTGCTTCGTCATGACATTGACCTCTGAGCCTAATTCGAGGACCACATAGTCTATCTCATACTCTCTTATTTGAGCATTCAAATTTAATTCCTTATTGGTCCTTCTCTTCTTACCGATTTGATGTACTTCCCTATTCAGTAAGGGATCTATCTTTCCTATCTCATATTGTCTTATTAAAGTTTGTAGTTCATGTACAATGCTTTCATCCTGAATCAACTTAATAGAAGTATATATAAATTTCATGAGCTTGCTTACCTCTTTTCCTTCTTTTGGTGAAGGGGACTGATCAAATGCCAGAGGCATTCCATATTCTCTCACTTATGGTCTTGTCTTCGATGAGGAACCCTGGTCTCCTCTGAATTATTTTCTTGCCTCCTCAAACATTTGTCTTTCTTTCTTTGCATCAAACATTTGTCTCTCTTTCTGTAATTTTCCCTTGGGTCAGTGTGTCTTCTCCTGTAATAGAGACTCCTTTGGTTATAACAACCACTCTAGGGTCTTCTCTGTGATTTTCATCATATATCATTTTTACTTGCGGGTTTTGTTGAGGTCCTCATCTTTCCTGAATCTTAGCTAGCAGCACAGGACAATCTTCTATAACATGTTCAAACGAGCTACAGTAGTTGCAAGTAGTACAAGGGTTCTGACAATCCCTTGCAAGGTGTCCTGGTTGTACACAGTTATAAAAAATTATCTTTCCTTGGCCTCGACCCATACCTCCTCCTCATCCTCTTCCTCTAAATCCACCACGAGGATTGAAGTTTCCTCTCCCAGGGGAGCTGTACTGCGTAGTGTTTCCTTCTTGTTGTACTTCACCTTGAATCTTGTATACGTATATCGACCTTTCATGCATAAGATCGTAAGCCCTACAATCTATATCATCATATCCAATGGACTTATAGAATGTGCAATGCAAATTTGTGGGTGTCTAAACATACTTTTCCATGTAATATCACTCACCCAGGCGATGTTTATTTCTGCATACCTCACACCAGGGTAAGGTGACTTGCTTCAAAGGAATCAGATCTCCTGAACCTAGGTATTCATTGAATAGGGGACAATGTTCCTTATCACGGCCTTCTGATATGCACTTGACACACAATATGTCTTCTCTTTTATCTTTTCCATTGTCTTTCTTCATATCTTCAACCTGCAGAGATAAACTAGTTAGCTGACTCAAGATCTGACTCATACCTGAGATGGATTCTCCCATAGAGGATGATTCTAGTTTCATGGTGATCTCTAGCGCGTCAGAATATGAAGTAATGTTCTATTGCATCAGATTTCCTCTGATGTGTGGTAAGAGGGTAGCAATGAACCATTCTTTGTTCTACTCATCTGGGATTTGAAAAGTCAATCGGCATGTTAACGTTATGAATCTCTGATCGAATTCCCAAACAGTTTCGACTACCTTCTGCTTGATCTCTTTCATCTTTGTAATACATTATGACTTTTGGGTTTCTTGAACTTTGCAATCAATGAATTCTTGACCTCATTCACTGGCTTAGGCTGTGCAAGTCCTTGGACAAGCTTCATGTACCAACTCAGTGCGCAGTCTCTTAGAGTGGTACTAAATTGGGTTCTTTTGATAGCTTCGTCGGTGACAGTTTTAATATTCCATATGGCTTCACATAGGAACCACTACTATTCAGGATCTTCAGATCCATCTTCCCTAAAGATAGGGAGTCTCATCTCATCTGCCATAGATCTTCCTATTTTTCCTGTCTGAGTGTATGTTGAACTTCTAGTAATAGTACTCTGAGGATTCTGGTGACTCTGACTATTATGATTGCTTAGTGTCGTTGAATCAACAAGAGGGATAATAGAACTTGCTTCAATGGTTTGCATAGTTTCTGAAGTCTCGGGTTCTTCTCGGTGAAGCTCTTCATCTTTCCCTTCCTCTGTCCCAACAGGTTCTGAATGCTCCTCGTCTACCAGATCTTCCTCTTCTCCACTATAGAAACCTTCGTCCCCGTAGTTCTTCTTGAACAGGTTCACAAGGTGAACTTCTTTGAACACTCGCCCACTACGTGTATGTCCATCTTATGTGTCTCTGTCGCTGTCTGAATTCTTGAACATTATATTTTCTCGATCTGACCAACCTATTGTATCTTCAAGATGTTCTTTTCATGCAATATCATCTTGAGTTTCAACTTCAGGAATTGTAAAAATTTACCTCTGGGTCCCTTGAAGAAATATCTATCATCTTGGCTAAATGACTCTACTCTGTCAACAAAAAACTTAGTGATTTACCCTACAATGGTGCTATCAAACCAATGATCTACTGCTCGTGATATGGCGTTATCAACTCTCTTTACCTTCTTGATCAACTCTGATGTCCAAACCATAGGAGATCTAGGTCGGATCTCGAACTGGGTATCTGCTAAACTAGCTAACCACTCGTATAGCTCCTGATGGATTGCCCCAAAGAAAATCTCGTGTATATCAGTAAATATATATTTCTCCAACCAATCCTTTGTACTAATATTAGGGTTTTTTTTCTAGGCTTCAACGAAGTCCTTTTCTTGATCCTTCTTCCACTTTTGAGTCTCTGTCTTTGATGGAAACCACCTTGACATTCCCTCAAGAATATTCATGTCCCGATAATGGAACCATTTGTTGGCACAGGGGAAGAACTAGGGTTCAGCTCCAAGAGAGAACCAAAAAAACCTTACTACTGGCCCTTTCGGAAACACCTGCAAAGAAGATGTAGTCTCACCTGAAGCAGTTATGAGGGGGTTGCAGGATAGAGATATCTACAACCAAGGGGAATATCAAGTGGGTTTAATACAATAACATCACAGCATTCATATATCACTTATCAACTTTGATCTACTCTGCACATCTACTTATCATATCTAAAATAGTAATGCAATCATAGTATATCAATGACAGAGACAGAATACCAATCACACACAACACAAAATATACATGGTTCACACTCTCTCTAGGGCTATGTCCACCAAACTCTGGTTTATAATGTATTAGGATGAAGCATACAGTTCTTGTATGCACTCTTAGCTAGCAGATATTCTCTTCTTCTCCTCTCTTTCTCTCCCCTTCCTGCGCACCCAACAGCAGGGTTGATCTTCGCACCCAGTTGAAGATATTACAATACCATAAGGCTCTCACACTTAGCACTTCCCTCTTACATAAAAATAATCTCTCATTACATACCAAAAACAACAAATGAACAACAACATATAGATCCAACCTCCTTCCTTCATGTAGGTTCTTATTTATACATTACAATCACTCAACGACATCCCTAGGTCGAAACCTAGGTGTCCAAAACCCTAGATACCAAAACCCTAGGTATCTAAAACCCCAGGTCAACTTGACCCGTACTTTCAGGTCTTCGCCAGCCTTTCTTTCCTTCCTTCTCACGCGGTGCTCCCAAGCATATAATGGTGGATTTTTCTTCTTTTTGAGTTGTCCACGGTCCTTCTTTCTTTCTTATCTATCATCCCCGATCTCCTCGTCCAACGACTTACTTAGTTTCGTATTTTCTGCTCTTTTTCTCACTTCAACCCAATATCAGTCGTTGTTTCTTCTGCGAAGTTCACATTCTCCCTTTTCTTCCTTGATCTTCACATAATTCCATAACCAAGGGCCAAAAGTATACCCAGAGAGTGTTTCCGTGTTCGAGTTACACTTGCACCAGTAAGTTTCTCTAGTGTTGGTTGGCATAATTATTCTTCCTTCTATTCTCTTGATTTCTTGATTTGTCTTTAGGGAAATTGTAGTGTGTGCTCTATGTTTCTCCCTATATTTACCTTAGAGTATTGGTTGATCATTTCACAAGGTGGAATATCAACAAATCTGTCATTCATGTAGGCTCCAGGGCCTACCACCGGTAACTTTGGAGCCACCTCTTCCACCACTGAGGAAAAGGATAGATCAAGAGGGTTCTTTCGAAGAGACTGAGCCACATAAAAAAATTCCCGAGCCTATTCCTATAGAAGATACACTTGCACTAGAGGAGACTAGTTTTTATGACCTTGAAGTTGAAGGCTTCAAGCCCGCAAAACCTCCAATCATTGATCTCTCAGCGCCAATCCTTGTTCAGATAGTCCCTCCTGAGGTGACTACTCCTGATCGTCGCCTCATTAGGATATTGGTGATGGAAGAAAATAATGCTACCTCTACCAAGAGTACTCATACGCCCATCCCGGTCACTGATGGAGGGGGTGTCGTGCCCCCTCCCCCACCTTCACCTACAAGTATTTCCTCTAACCAAACACCTACAACTTCTGGAAGTGGCACAATCTCTATGATGACTTCAACCACCATCCCTACTTCCACCATACAGAACACGTTTGGCATTCCTTTTTCATATGGGATGTCAGGTTTCGACATAAGATCAACTTTAACCTACTCCACTTTACATATTATTGGTCTGGGGGTAGGGAGTTCTAATTCTCACTTACAATGATCCTTCAAGGGAACCTTTGCTTCGTTTAATGTAGTCCCTTATGGTGGGGGTCATATTCCCCCTCCATACCCCTCACTCAAAGGTGATTTTCAGTAACCATCTAGGCCTAATGTCAGTTCCATATTGTTTAGTGGAGGGATTCATGGGTCTTAGTCATATATTACTTTGGTTGGTTCTATGCCTTTCACTTTGTTTGGTGCTTTTAAAAATAACACTTTCTCGTCGTCTTCGTTTTCATCAGGGATAAACCCCTTCTTCAATCCAACCAACCCTATGTAAGGATTTGTTTCTTCACGGGGAGTGAAGACATGAGACTTCTCCTCTCAAGGTATTAGAAATCATTTGTAGGGTTCTATACCTTTACAAGGGATGTTTATAGGGGGAAACCCCTCTCACTCTCAGTGGAACCCCAGGAAAGGTTCAATGCCTATTTCAGGAGGATCGAATAGGGGAAACCCCAACCAAGGTTTTTGGAATACCATGCAGGGAGAAATCCCCACCCAAGGTATGTCATCAAATTATTTGAAACCGTCGATGATGCAGAATAAATCACAAACCCCTTATACTAGCCAAGGACATCCTAATTTTTACTAAAACCCTAGTCAGAAAGAAAAAATTTCCTGGAAACCTGGTGCCGACCAAAATCCAGGTTCTTCTTTTCCTTTAAATCCACCAAAACCTAGGTTAACTTTTCTAACAACTCTTCATTTTCCATACTTTTCAAGGTTTTTGAATGATCCTATCTTTCATGATCCACTTTGGCCTCATATCCCAACTAAGTTGTCCTCATACATACCAAAATTTGAAGGCAAGCCTAGCAAATATCCAGGTGATCATGTTACAATGATTCACTTGTGGTGCTCCTCCAACTCGATGAATGATGACTCTATCAAGTTGTGATTGTTTCAATGCACTCTCATAGGGGGTGATGTGAAGTGGTATATTGAGCTCGATGGCTCAAAGTATGCTTACAATAACAATATAGCAATGGTTTTCTTAAACCATTTTCAGCTACTGATGAGATACGATGCCAGTATAGAGTTGTTGTTCAATTTCGAGAAAAATAAGGCTATAAATATCTCCAATCATATTCGTGAATGGCGTCACCATAAGAGATTAATTAAAGTGAAGGTCCCTCCTGCGTTTCTACTTGAGTGATTCCACAAGTCTTTGGTACTGTGTATTTCCAAAGATACCATGACTTCTAGAGTGTTCTCTGAGGAAGAAGTTGTAATGAGAGCTCAACAACTGGAATTGATTTATTCTCAATAAGGCATGATGTACGGGATTATTCCAGATGCACCACGGTCAACCTTTGACCAAACCAAAATGAATTTTGAGGATCATGTCGATGGTATTGTAGGCTCAACACAAAGCAATCCCATAGATCATTTGTCTAACCAATTGCAACAGTTATCACTACAATAGATTGTGGCCAACAAGACTCCTAGTGTGACTTCCCCCGCAACCCAAACATCATAACTACACAATGTGAAGATGACAAACCAAAAAGATAAGTAACAACCCAAGGGAAAAAGAAAGGTCAATCGCAAGAAGGGTGTTAGGAACCAAATACCAATATAGCATAGAAAAACCTCATAATAAGTACTCAATGCCTTGAAAACAAGAGAAATTCATATAATAACCCTCTTCAAGGGGGAAACCTCCTTATTCCCACATAAATGTCCAAATACAAGATGATTCCAAATGAAAATGTCTCATTGGTATATATAGGAGACTAGGAGGTATAATTACAACTAATGGACTAAAGCTGACATAAACAAAATAACATTACTAATGTAATATGCCCCAATTAAGGGGTAATGAGCCACTATTTAGGGCTTAACATGCCCCTCCTCTTGAGACAAGTGTTGACTGAAACACTTGAGTAACTCTGGATGATTATGTATAAAATACTCATCTTCCCTAGTTGAATCTTTATCCGGTAGTTTCCTCCATTTAATGAGATACTCTTAAATGGATCTATTCCGTAGCTGGAGAATTCTTGTGTTAGTGATGGCTTCAGGCTCCAATATGATTTTTCCTTCCTTGTCAAGTTCTGGAAATATAGTTTGAACTGGGATCTTGTCACCTATAACCTTCTTTGAGCATGAAACATGGAAAATTGGGTGTACTCGTGAAGATGCAGGCAACTCCAATTTGTATGCCATAGTACCAATCTTTTTCAACACCTTATAAGGGCCATAGTACTTTGGTGATAATTTATTATCCTTCTTGGCTTGTTT
>SNQJ01S0047025.1:42987-54816 GCA_010110895.2 Picea sitchensis | reverse complement strand
AAATAATCCTCTTTGACTTTGTCACTTCACTTTATTATTTAAATAATAATCCTCCTTGACTTTGTCACTTCACTTTATTATTTAAATAATCCTCTTTGACTTTGTCACTTCACTTTATTATTTAAATAATCCTTTTTTACTTTGTCACTTCACTTTATTATTTAAATACTCTCTTTTTTGCAATCACTTTGACTACTTTGACCTTTTGGGGCTTCTAGATGACTCATGAGGGTTCTCAAACTTCACATGGCCATAACTCTCTAACCGTGAGGAGTTATGTGACATTCCACATACCACCAGAAATGGCATGAAATGTAATATCCATCTAGAATAGTCTTACCTGCAAATATATCAAAACACATACCATTATACTTCAAACAAACTTGGGTCCATTACTCAAACCTTTTTGCTACCGAAATTCGCTATCAAAATTTCTTCAAAGGGTTTTCATCAATGAAAACCAAACCAATTAATCAACAGGATGATCAAATGACTCATTAGTGCCCTCAAATGGAGGAATCCTAGAATTTGTTGGCACAACAATGACCTTCTATGTTAACTAACCCCTTCCCTCAAGGGTAGAATTTGACATAGACTTCTTCATCCACAAATGCACCTGGGGGAAATCATGGTGCCCCCACACTTAATACTAATTTCGAAGCCGCAAAAATGTACATGATGAGATCAGATGCTCATTTTCAAACCAGGGCTCATTATTATAGAATGCCTAAATTTTCTAAGAAGGGAAAGGAAGCTTCTAACCCATTTCCTCCTTTTCGTAGTGAGAAAACAATGGATCTGGTGCAAACCCCTTGTGCAATGTATGCCTTGGAGGTCCTCCAGAGTTTCCCTTCGTAGAGACAAGTGTTATTATCTTCCTTAGGTGCTACTAAGACAGCTAGCTCAAGATCTATTGTCTTTGGCACTTACAATGTTCAACCTCATTTTCCTTACCACGTCTCCTCCTAGATAGTAGTGGTTTACGCCATGAAATCATTGACACAGAATATTGTTTGCACGGTGGTAGACGAGGGTGCGTCAGATTGCATTATGTCGAATGTTGGAAGGATATTGGTTAACTCGAGTTGTCCCCATATCCTAGATTGTTAACTATGTTTGACAACCATTCTTTTAGACTGCATGGTATAATATCCTCATTCCCCTTACAATTGGAGGGAAAAACTATGTGTGTCGAGGTCGAAGTAGTCGATGCGCCTCTCGACTACATCCTTTTGTTGGGATAAAGTTGGACTTATGCAATGACAATGGTTGTATCCTCCATTTTTTGTGTATTATGCTTTCCTCGTGGAGGTAGGATAGTAACCATTGATTAGTTGTATTTCTCTTGTCATGACCCTTCATTGGGAGCATCCACGGTCCTGATGATTAATAACCCACAACAAGGTACCGTCAATATAGGTGTTGAAATGTTTCCATCTTTGATGGGAAATTTAGATATTCCACCACCGTAAAATTATGTTAAGTTTGTTTCAACTTTCCATGATCATCCAAAGGTTGTGATTCTTCAAGTAGCTTCATTTCAAATGAGTTATTTTGACAATCTGTGTAATTTACCTTCCTCATCAGCTTCAACAAAATGGGTAGGGAATCCTGGCATGGAGTGCGTACAACATTGTTCAACAAACCTTGGCCATCTATGATCAAACTCCCCCTCAATAGCTAGATCATGTTCTAGAGACTATTTGGGCTCAAGACTCTCTTACTTCGAATGATCCTTTGGACTTGGTCTTTCCTTCTGATAAGGGGATTTTAGAGGCAATGATTGATGCAAATAGACCTTGGGATGATCTTCATCATAGATCTTACTTTTTACCTGAGCTTAAGAGAGTGGAAGCAAGAGAGTTTATTGCGACCATGAATGGAGATTTCGCTCGACCTGTTAATCCTTTGGCAATGAAAAAACATACGCCAAAGGAAACATGGTGAGTATAGATGAGATGATTCTAATCAATATATCCAAGACCCCTAGTATCATCGAAAATGTCTTCATCGGAGCGGATAAGAAAAACAATTTGTATGGTGTACATTCCTTGATACATATGCAGAGCACGTACATACGCTAGTTAAATACTTAAAATATTGTGTACATACGCTAGATGCATACCTGAAAGCCTACGTGTACTCTAAAATTGAAAAAAAATGTATAATTGTTTTTCTTTCTGGCGGAGTTTATGGGCTATTTTAGGTTGCACAACCATTTTACCTCCTGTAGCCCTTCTGAAAACAAAATAACCATCATTTATCCATATAAAAAGTGTCCTAGGGGGTCATTTGGATATATGAAAGAAGAGGCAAGTGAACTCTGTCAAAATTTTCTCCCTTGCATTCCAAGATTTTTGCATCCTGCTTTGAGTTTCATCGTCAGCATTCCCTACCACCCATCCTCCTTATAAAATCCATCCCTTTCCCTATATTGGCATGTTGGTTGTGAGGATATAATATTTGGAATAATGCACTTGGAGTCAAAGTAGAGGAACCCAGGCGAGGTTCATGGAGCGACGTCAACAAGATTCAGATTGTATCTTCCAATCTTGTTATTAATAAAAGAGAAATATTTGTGTCTCATATCTATGCATCTTTATGTTCACATTTATAACTGATTTTCATGAATATCTAGAGTTTGATATGATCTTGATAGTTATGCATATGTTTTCATAGTTTGTTCTGTAAAGTTGTTTTAGGCCAGATTTGGGAGGAGGCCTACAATATTGGAACAGAAAACAACAGGAAGGGATCGACAACAGCCAGAAGGACTTAAGGTACATATTTTGATCTTCTCTCTCTTCCCTTAATTATCACTAGGTCTTGTTTGATTTGGGTAGAATAGAATCTTTTATGTCTTTTAAGGTGTCAAGGCTCTGGCTAGTTGTATATTTTATTCGTGTACCATATTATACTGCAAATAGATTTTCAATAAAGAACAAAAAAGATACAATGGAAAATACAAACATTACACAGATATTTTTCCCCTGGAAACCAAAACTGGGAAAACCAACAAATTCTATATTCATTCATCTCATACATTGTTTACAATACGATATACATATAGGATCCAACGACATCCAAAACCCTAACCCAATGACCTGGATTAGTCAACAACCATAATTACTTACAAAAATAAAATTTATGGTCAATCCTAGGATGTGCAGAACACTAGGTAGTGTTCTAATCCTTCCATCTATGAGCCTCAACTTGAATTTTCCTCATCCTATGATTCTGGTTGTCGAGTCATCACCTAGTAAAACATTACCTCCATCATACCTTTCATATTCACAAAACCACTCCCTGTGGGGATTCATATGAAAGAATGCACCTGAGTCAACCAACTATGCCTCATGATCTGCATGTGTGCTTGAAGAAGCCAAGTACACATCCCCTCCTTCTTCCTTGGAGGTATTTTCTTCTATAGAAGAAGGTTCTTCAAATCCCTTCTTTTTCTCAACTTTGGATATACACTGCTTCTTATAGTGCCCTTGTTTTCCACATCTCCAACATAGCTTTACAAACTTTCTGAGAGATTTAGATTTACCCTTAGAATTAGATCTCCCACTTGAGGACTTAGATCTATTTCTTTCCTGGGAAAGTCCTCTAGCAAATAATGTGTTTGTGATATGTCCTTCCATTTTATTCCATCTCATCTCCTCCAACAACAAGGATGAGACCACTTCATCAAACTTCACGGAAGTTGTATTACTACCTATGGCCAAAACCAGTCTATCCCATGAGTCTGGTAAAGAGCACAGTAAACCGATACACTTATCTTCATCTGAAATGTTAAACTCAATAGATACTAACTGACTTACCATATTATTGAAGGCGTTAAAATTCTCTGCCACCGAGTCTCCATCTCTCATCCTCAGGTTATACAAATTCTTTCTCAGGAATATTTTATTTACTAGAGACTTAGACTGATACAACTTCCCCAACTTATCCCATAAATCCTTTGTTGTATCTTCCTATGCACATTCATTAATATTGAATTTGAAAGACATAGTCAGATTGTGCTCTTCAACTTCGGATTCATCTTTTTCCAGTCATCTGTTCAATTTCCTATAGGTGCATTCCCTGGTTCCACTGTGATCCATTGATCTATGCCCACCAACAGATCTTCCATATTGAGCTTTCACAGCTCAAAACTTTTCCCATTAAACTTCTTGATCTCCATATTTGAACTGCTCTCCATTTCTCTTCACTTGAAGAATCAATACCACATATCTCCAACTATAACAAGGCTTATCACAGTCATGATCCGAACTCTTGACCACAAAGGTGTCCCCTTCAAGCTAATAATTTCTCTAATACCAAATGTAGATTTTAAACTTGTACAATATTATACTACAAACATATTTTCAATAAAAGAACAGAAAATATACAATGGCAAATAAAAACATTACATAGATATTTTTCCTCGGGAAAACCAACATATTCTATATTCATTCATCTCATACATTTTTTACAATACAATATACATATAGGAGACAACGACATCCAAAAACCTAACCCAAAGACATGGATTAATAAACAACCCTAATTCCTTAACCGTAAATAGAAAACCATTGACAAAAAATCATTTTCCGAAAAACCGCCCAACAATGGACACAAAAAGCGAAGAAACAAGAAAAATGAGGCAAAAACGGTGACACATTTCCCGAGGAAAAAAATTAATGCAAAGAATATCAAAAATACCCAAAACTATTCACTAGACTCTGGTTAGGGGGATTTTTTCCCACAGCAGTGAATCCACTTGCATCTTTCACTTTGCGTGTTTCATTGTTACTACACTTCCGGTGGACAAAATGTTGAAATTCCATCTAAGCCCATTGATGTGACTCTGTTTAAGCCACCGCAACTTTGTCAGCACCACACTCGTACAACCAATCAAGGTAAGAAGAGATAGGTATGATTTCCAATAATAATATGTGATTATAGTTTTAAATGGAATGTGTTCTATTAATCATTCCACTATTGTTGGAATATT
Organism: Picea sitchensis; assembly: GCA_010110895.2. Taxonomy (NCBI): domain Eukaryota; kingdom Viridiplantae; phylum Streptophyta; class Pinopsida; order Pinales; family Pinaceae; genus Picea; species Picea sitchensis. The sequence goes on along the minus strand of SNQJ01S0047025.1, from coordinate 49,817 downwards.
CACTAATACTGAGAGGGGGTGAATCAATATTAGGCACTTTTTACCACTTTTATTCCCAATATGTAAGAATTTAAGATATCAAAAATGTATCACTTATGATTGCATTAAAGATACCATAAACATATAACCACAGATACATGGTACACAAAATTGTTACGTGGAAACCCAGATGGGAGAAAACCACTGAATGCTTTCTTAATATATCAAAATAATGCATTCATAGGAAGCACCAACTTCCAAAATTCTCCAGCACCAATTGGAAAAAGGAACCAACCCCCTAATTATAGGATCCAACCTGAAGGAAGCTATAAATCCATGATTTTTCTAGCTCCAACTAGAATGAGGCTCCAACCTAAAGGAAGCTACAATTCCCTTTCCTCGGCCCTTCCTTCCTCCATCGAATATAATTGATAGACTCAACCTAACATTGTTACTATCACTAATACGAATACATCATCATCATGAAAGATGATACAACCACATAAACGTATGCCAAGATCTCTAAGAATATCCTCCAAATCATGTGCGCAAAATCACCATGATATGAATCAAACTATATTCCAAGACATGCCTCAATCATGTATCAATACCTACAAGATATAACCCTCAAAACATACATAAAGACATACCTTTAATCATGAGGAACAACCTGGTGCATGGGATATCATATATTCATACCTTATTAAACTTTGTCATAGATATGTGATTCACCCATTGTCATCCTCTGGACACCTGCACTTTTCTCCTCTTTAATCTGTGTATACCCTATACATGATTTGTCCATCTGCAACCTGCATATATATGTGTTTTTCCCTTCTGTGAACCACATATAACCTCAGAAAAATGGTACGATTACCTTTGTACACTTCGCTCTTCTCGACCTCCTTTCTCCTAGGCCATATTCACTTTGTTGAGATCACCAATCCTCCTAGCACAAGTGTAGACCCACTTATTCTAGCTCCATTCCACAAACACAAACTTGCTTGGATGTCGAATGTGGGTTTATTGATGTCAAATGAGGGGTTATTGGATGTCAAAGTGTACTATAAATGGCATGACAAGGACTATCCATCTATGAGGGTTTTGCATGAAGTTATGATGTCCTTCATACTCTTTTTCTCCAATCAACTTTGGGCTTCATGATCAAACCTTTGTGGCTTCTTAACCACTTAACCATATTTCTAGGGTTTCTTGTAGACTTCTTCAAATCATATTCCCATGCGGGCCATGCTTAAATCTACGTCATAAAGGGACCACTTTGGAGACTTCTTCAAATACACCCATCACTTCTAGAGCCTTATAGACTTCTTCTAGGGTTGACATCAATGACAAACCATTTTCCAACAACTATAACTCCATAATTTGAAATTCCCCACCCGATTAACAATGATTTCTCATGCAATCACAAGCAATCAAAGTTAGTATAAATAAGGAACCATGGGGGTCTCATTGATATGTAGGGAACCTACATAAGCATTGTTTCTTGAGTTCTATGACGACATTAGGGAAATTCTACAATAGGTCAGTTGGATAGAATATGTGCAACGCCTACAGGGGTATGATGATGAAGTAGCTTTGCAATTCAATTTGAATTTAAGAGCCAAACACTCTATTGTTATTATAGATTTCTCTTGGTTCTAAAATAGAAATGTCTAGAACATTTTCAACCAAATTCTGACTAGTAATATGGCCCTTCTAGCCAAAGGGGTCTCCCTCATTTGACTTCAAAATATGGGCTGCTCAATCACACCAAGCAACAAATTTACAAAGAAATATAGTGGCCACATTTAATATATTAAAATGAAGGATAAATATGTTAAAGGATATAAGACAACAAACATGATAAATGGTTGTAAGCCTCTCAAATCAGAAGACTAAGTCCATTGAACATGGATTCTCATATGCTAGAGAAAAAAATATGATAAATGAAGGTGGAAGAATGGAAGAATAACACAAAATCTCAGACCTTGCAGAGGGCAAAAGGAGTCTATACATGTCTGAGATGAAGAACAAATGATTTATTAGGCATTTCCAATGAAGAGTCCAACAAATCAAAAGGTGAATGTAGACAAAACATATCAATATTATATGAAAAGAATGAAATAAATCCTTTCTCATTCATAAGGTTTAACAGTAAAATTCAGGTCCAATAAAAGCTCACAACATATATATGGAAATATGAGATCTAAAAGCTTCCTTTATGTTTTCAACGGTGGAGGTTGTACCAAATTATTACACATCCAATCCTAACAATAATCTTAATGAAAAATAAAAATGAACATAGATGGCATAATGAGAAGCTAAAAAAAAAAAAATGAAAGAAGGACAAGAATCTAAGAGAAAGTAGCAATGAATCCAATGAATTAATGCTCGTTGTTTGAGAATATTTACAACAACCACACAGAATTTACAAAGAATGCAGCCTTGTTGCCAAGAAAAATACCTAAACTAGCCCCCCCCCTTTGTCCCATTCTTCTTATGCTCCTTTTATCTTTTTCCAGTGTTGAATAACTGTCTCTATTCCTGGAAATGGTTGCTCAACTAATGCCTTGAAATCAATCTTGAAATCTAGAACAAATTTTCCAAATAAGATTATGATTGAAGAGGATTTGGATCTCTTGACACCTTTGATTGATTTGTTATCCTACTCCTCTATAAATATCTTTAATCCATATCAGAAATCTAGCTGGTGATTACCTCTCAAAACTCTACAAAATTATCATTAAATATATATTAAAAAATCAAAGCAAAAACCCAATTCTAGAAAGGATTAAAAATGTTTATTCGAAGAAAATAAAATAAAAAACAAACATAGATCCCTAACTATGAGAAGAAATATTTTTCCACTTGTTGCATCATTGAAAAGTGGAGAATCTGGAATGAGATCCCAACAAAAAAACATTATGACAGTCAAGATTTTATTAAAAATTCACACAAGAAACTTAATTTGTTTCAATCCCGTAGCCTATTTTATGTTGAATTTTTGGAATATTTATCTTGCATATTTACAAAAATAAATTATCCCATGTCATTATCCTCTATTTAATGTTTCCAAAGAGCCCTCACAGACCTGATTTCTTGCCCCATATCTCGCGATATGGCCTCAACAAGTCAGGGTCCTGTAACTGCTCCGGTGTAAATTGATGAACGATTTGTGTGTTTTGGGTAAGTTTAAAAAGTCAAAAATTATAAATCCCGCATGCATGGGATGGAAATGAAGTTTATGAGTTTATATACAAACATGGATATAAGTACTTGTTTAAATATGGAATGGGGAGATTATGGTGGAGGGAACACTTAGTAAACTTTTATTAAAATTTAAAATATAAAAAATATATTAAAATTAAGTTAGTGTAGATTAAAGTGGATGTACGTGGGATTTTAGGTGGGATGGGGTAGAGTAGGTGAGGTATACATGTAAGGTGGGATGGGTTCTAGAGTAGGTGAGGTATACGTGTAAGGGGGGATGGGGTAGATTCTAGGTGAGTGGGGTAGGACTTAGGCTTAGGGACTTCGGGGGAAAAGGGAGAGTGGAGATTTGAGACTTCCCAAAGTCCAGAGAACCATAAATAAAAAAATTAAATAAAATATAATAAAATAAATAATAAATATCTAAAAAATAATATAATTAATAATAAAAAATAAAAATGATCAAAACCTAAAAATCTGATTTGGTGTGACTCCCTTTATAAATGACATGAGGAAAATATGTGATGTGGCTCTCTTGTATGGATGACACATGGAAAATATGTGGAGGCATCATATGTAAAAAAAAATCCACATCGACGTACCATATAGGTTGCCACGTCATTAGATTAGTAAAAAGCGCAAAACTTCAAAAGACCGTAATTTTTTATTCGAGAGTCAAAATGAGACAAATTTTATATCGCCAAAAAGCTCTCGAGGAGACAGAAATGATGGGAGGGTTAAAAGTGGAAAATCATGCAAACCAAAAATCGCTCAAAACCAAAAGAAATTCAATGTAATATCTTGACAATTTAATATGGGGCCCCTTTATTTTAAGAAAAAATTAGGGAGAGATGTTTGGACCTCCACAAAATACTCTCATAAGTAAAAAAAATCAAACCAAACTCTCATGCAAGTAAAATTCAAAATGCCTATTGTAATACAAATTTAAATTTTTTATTTAGAATTTATTCTATGTTCCAACATTAGGCTTCATCTGGGGATTGTGTCTCCCTAAGAGACACGGAAAAACAACATACCTTGTGCCTTCTTTATTTGGAAATGGATTCATTATTTCCTAAACTAAATCTAATTAAAACCAAAACTCTTTTCTCACTTTTCAATATAAATCTCATATCAGAAACATTAGAATTAGTAAAATTTAAAATTTCAAAGCATGTTGAATTTTAGATTTCAAGTAAATCTAATAAAGAATTGCTTACATCAAAATATACTCAAGAGTTATCTAAGGTAATTAATTAGAATCAAGCTAAAAAATTATATTTCAAATTGATGATTGTCTTAACTAAAGGAAAAAATCAATTCTTTATATTTTTATAAATAAAACTCAGTTGGATCAGAGTATAGAAAATCTTGAAGATGACTTATAATAGGTAATTGGTAAAGATATGTAGTTTAAGTTCATAAAAGTCATCACAAACATTGTTTCACTTCCATCCATGCATCCATAGCCTCGGTGAAGATATTTTTATTCCCCAATCGTGAATTTCCTTTCATCATCCCACTATTTAACATTATTTCATTGATTTGAGATGAGGGAAATCATTTAGATGAATTTTCATTCATCATCTCTTTTGGACGATATGGGGGAAATCATTTTATGAATTTCCTTTCACCATTTGTCTTAACATTCTATTTGTTTATATGGGATGGGGGAAATCAGTGTGACATAACACTATGGGACAATGACTGTTGAAGATATATAATTAAGTAGAACTATCTACAAGTTAAAAGTAAACCTTGAGATTAGTTCATTATCAAGACTAACCATATCTTTTTCTATGAGAACAAAAATATTTTATCATTTATTCTTTAAAGTTTCACTTGAGAAAACTATCAGTTATCATCTAATATAACAACTCAGATTTTGAGGAATTACCCCAAATATACCATTTCAATAATGATGAAGAAAGAAAAAGATTTTCACCTTACTTGTGCAAATAACATATTTGAAATTTTACCTATAAATAAATTCTATCATATCTATAGAGATTAGAATAAATGTAAGTGATCAACAGAGTTTAGTTTCATTATTCAACCTAAACCAATCTAACTAATAACAACACTATCTAAAAACAATCCTAAAAACAATTATGGAAACTAAAAATAAATGCTCAAATTTTATATAAAATTTGATCTTATTCTAATCTTTTGAAATGCTTAATCAAGTGATACCATACTTCCAATGTAACCATGAAATCATTTTGTTACTACAAACTCTTTCTCTGCAAATGTTTGAGAAAAACATGAATAATAATTGCAGCAGAAGAGTAATGGGAGACTTACCATACAATTGATTTTCATAATTATAGAGAAAATGTGCTGAAAAATCCACACAACCTCATGATTTCAAGTGGATTGCAAATGGATCTTGAAAAATACGAAGAATTACCTCCTCTTGGCCAGCCATAAAAAATGAACATTCCACAAATTTGTCTTCCTTGTACAAATGAATGAACTCAGTTTGTGAATTTTTTCTTGATGTTTTACTAAGGTGAGGTTTCTCTAGGTCACAAATTGATAAAGCACTAAACCTATGACATTCAACTTATTGTACAATACAGACTCCATCCAAAGTGCTACTGGATCTTTAAACTCATGAAAAAATTTCTCTTGATCCTAAGGGCATAGTTTCTCTAGTATATCATAAACTTCATAAAAATCAAGAGCAACAAAATCTTTTTGAATTTGTTGACATTATTCAGAAATTACTTTATTAGAATTCAAATCAACAAGATTATCATATAAATCAAAAGTCAACAACATGCTTTTTGAAACTTCAGAAGACACTTTTTCATTAGTTTCAAGAGAAAGAAAAGAAACATAGTTTTGATTTTGATAAATAGGTGAGGGATAAAGAAATGCCTCTATATGATAATTTTCATGAATTTTCTCATAAATATTACATTTTTTTAAGATTATTTCAAGAGATTTTTCTTCTTCATTATCACAAGAATAATCTTCACTGCTGCAATAAACCTTTTTTTCATCACCTGATCACATTCTTCATAGCAATCTGAATTGTCATTCTGAATACAATATTGATTTTGAAGAAAATGTATAAAAGAAGGATCCTTAGAATATGAAAAATCATTTTTATTGTTATTGTTGGCTGTTGTCATTGATGTCAAACCTAGTCATTGGTCTTGGACCGCAATATTGATGAAGGTATTTGAACATGAAGGACAATGCACATGTAGATACAACACCCATGGATGGATACTATACATCATTTTGTTTCCAGTGGTATGTGGCACATCATGTGGATCCTCATGGTTAAGGAGAAATGAATTTTTGAAGATGACAAAGTGGATTGAAGAAGGAAGTACAGGTCGGCCCTGAAGATAATTAAAGAAAAGAATTACAAAATAAGAAAGTGTCAGGTGGGCCCTAATGTTAAAAGAAAGTGACATAAATGGTATAAAAAATATCATTATACATTCATTTTATATACAAGTCGAATTTCATAGGAAATCAGAAGTAAAGAAGGTCGGATTTCAAGGGAGGATGATGTCTTTTAGTGATGTGTTCTAAGTATTAACAATTGGTATCATAGGGGGTTACCTTCAGTATAGTTTAACCACTCGAAGGAAGATCCTAAGCAGAAATGGAAGACAACATTC